>VMDO01004066.1:84460-131762 GCA_007922755.1 Pedetes capensis
CATTGCTCTAGGAAAAGCTGTGGCAAAAGATCTCTTTAGAGTATTGAAAAGCAAAGATGTCACATTGAAGACGAAGGTGCGTCTGACTCATGCCATGGTATTTTCAGTCGCATCATATGGTTGTGAAAGCTGGACATTGAACAAGAGAGACAGAAAAAGAATTGATGCTTTTGAATTGTGGTGCTGGAGACATCTATTGGATATACCATGGACTGCCAAAAGAACCAACAAATCTGTCCTAGAAGTGCAACCAGCGTGCTCCTTGGAAGCCAGAATGGCCAGACTGCGTCTTACATATTTCGGACATGTGGTCAGGAGGGATCAATCACTGGAGAAGGACATCATGTTAGGGAGAGTGTCAGGTCAAGCAAAAGAGGAAAACCTTCCACCAGATGAACTGACACAGTGTCTGGAACAATGGGCTTAAACATAATAAGATCGTTTGTCTGCCACAGAATCAGCAAGTGTTTTGATCTGCTGTACATAGGGTCGCTATGAGTTGACTCAACTAGACGGCACCTAACAACAACAATAACATACGTCCTTGAGTTGTAAAGAGCAGTAAATGCCATTGCATAAAGTGCTTAGAAGAAGGCTTACACATAGTAAGCACTCAATGTATCATGTCTTGTTACTTTTAATTTCCCATTTGTCATTTTTCCCTGAGCACAGATTTCCATTAGAGGTCTCCTCAACAGGAGGAGTACAGCATTCAAACAAGATTCAGGAAGATGAATCCCTAGACTCAAACCTCCCAAATTCATCTAGTACCCTTCTCGTATTTGAACTCTCCTATCCTTCTGCCCTGTTCCCATCCAACTCTGTTAGAAAGTTTTCCCTAAACACTCTAGCCCTCGGCTCTCTCCTCTTCCAAACTGGGCATGCTCATTGAATCACTGGAAACCAAACACATTTGGCTCATGTGAGCTCCATTGTAGATGGGCTTCTTCTGAATCTCTCAGGAAGCAATATCTCCACTTGCAGCTGCATGAGTCAAAGACTGTATCTATTAGGACCCAATGACTAAGTGAAAGATCTGAAATCAGCTGTTTGCCTCTGGTCCCCAGCTTCTTTCATGAATCCTTCTCTCTCATCTTTAATATCCCACTTCCCCTTCCCAGTGAAGTAGATACCCAGGGCTGTTTTACCGTCTCCCTTCACCCAGACAAGCAAGATTCTGCAATCACACACTTGAATTTCCTGATAACTATCTACCCCTTTGCAAAAAGTTGTTCACTCCCTCAGGGCACCTCCACTGGATATTTATGCTTGAAGTCCCTATTTCTACTTATAGAATGGCAGTTTTCTTCTCCTTTAAAAAATTGTAAGCATCAGTGGACAGATGATAAATTGGTGGGAAGAATATCCAAAGAGTAACCTATTACACAGGTGGACTTTCTGACCCCAAAACGTTATTATTTTCTTGAGCACTTAGTACATGCTGTTCCTCCAGCACTGCACATACACACATTAACTGATTTAGTCCTAATAAACAAGATAATTATCATTCCAGTCTTATAGAGAACTCTGTGGGCTGGGATTTAGCTCAGTTGGTAGTGCGCTGCGCTGCAGTCTCTGAGGTCCTGAGTTCAATTCCCAGCACCACAAAAATGGGAGAAGGCCCTGGCAGTCTACCCCCAAGGCAATCCCAAAACAGCCAGCCATTGAAAACCCTATGAGGGTCGCTATGAGTCGGATACCAACTCAATGGCACCTAACAACAACAACATAGACACTTGGAAAATTGCTTACAATGACCAAGACCATATAGTTTTAGCTTGTGACTTTTGGGACTAGAACTCAAGATGGCACTCTCCTTTAGTGGCTTAGAAGTTGGGCAGCACAAGTCCTGTCCTTCTCATCCTACCCCTGCATATCTTCTCGCCTGCCACATCCTGGAAAGTTTTCTGGGGTGCTGAGATTGGAGAACACTATGCCCTCTGGCACATGGACTAAACCTCCTTCCCCAGCCCTCTTTCCTTCCCTCCCTGTCATTCTCCAAACTACTTGGAAAATGTTTAATTCATTCCATTCATTAAACATTTATTAAGAATCTATTATGTGCCAGATGACAGCACTGAGGACACAGTTGTTAACAAGATAATTACAGTCCCTGACCTCATATGACACACAGTCTGGTCCTTTTTCTGGACTCCATTTGGTTCTCTCTCATTGTAATATCTTGTCCTCCCTGCCCATACAACCCTCATCCCAGCTGGGAAAACTCCTATTGATCCACCAAGACCCAATTCACAATCTTACCTCTCTTCACCTTGCCCAACTCCCTAGGGATGAATTTCAAAATACTTAACAACTAAAGACCAGAATAAATATGCCAGCTGTGACCTACCAGTCTACCAATGTGTCCATCTGAATTTCAGGCCTGCTCAACCCTGCACAGTTAGTTCCCCTGCCCCTGCCTTTACCCAGCAGCTGGTCCTTATAAATATTGAATCACTGTCCTTTTTCTCTTCTTGGGAGGGAATGCCTTGCCTAGTCCTCCCCACCACACTCATGCCCACACACACAGGTATTACTGTGAGCTTCTGAAAGGCACGAGTCTTATCATAGTTATCTAGGAGTCTAGCACACCCAGGTACCGAACAGGAGCTCCATAAATCTCCATGGAATGAGTGAGTCAGGGCAGGAAGTAATCTAGCATTCATCCGAGACAACTTCCTAAAACTCCTTTTCTGCTCAGGTCAAGAATTATTCTTACTTTAAGACTCAAAAATCATTTAATATCTATTAGGTCCATTTCCTTGGTTTTTGTAAATTTTATTTTTAATCAATAAGCATTGCATATATTTATGGAGTCCAATGTAAAGTTTTGATATGAGTTTACATTGTGGAATGATTAAGTCAAAATAATTAACATATTCATGACCTCACAGACGTATCATTTTTTTTGTTATTAGTGATTACACTAATTAGTGAAACATTTAAATCTACTCTTAGCAATTTTGAAATATACAGTCCATTATTAATAACTATAGTCATGATGTTGTCCAATAGATCTCTTAAATGTGTTCCTTTCTTTATTATTTTTTTCTTAGTGTAACGGACCTAAAATGCATTTCTATGTTGCTTCTTATCTTTCTAAATCTAGTTATCAAGTTATAACACAAGAGTACTGCTGTTGGCTGAATTATATTCTTTCAATATGCATAGACTGAGGTTCTAATTCCCAGTACCTCAGAATGTGACTATATTCTGAGATAGGGTGTTTAAAGAAGTTATTATATTGAAATGAGGTCATGTGAGTACACCTTCATCCTGCAGGATGGGTGTGCTACAAGGAAGAAGAGATTAGGGCACATGCACAGACAGAGGGAAGGTGGTGTGAAGACACAGGGAGGAGACAGCCATCTATAAGGCAAGGAGAGGGACCTCAGAAGAATCTACTCAGCTGATATCCTGACCTCAGACTTACAGTTTCCAGAATTGAGAGAAAATAAATATCCATTGCTTCAGCCACACAGTCTGTGGTACTTTATTACAGCAGCCCTAACAAACTAATGTAGGCTTCAATATACCTTGTGAGTGAACTACTGCTGTAAAAAAATAACAAATTTTCATTGTGTATCCACTATCTTCAAGTAAATTGGAAACATTTCTTTTTTAGTATTTGGGGATTGAAATTTATATGTGCTCTGCCACTGGGCTGCACCCACAGACCAGTTTTAACTTATTTACTTATTTTTAATTTTGAGACAGAGTCTTGATAAGTTACCCAGGCTGCTTCTGGCCTCAAACTTACAATCCTCCTGCCTCAGCCTCCTGAGTCACTGAGACTCCAGGCATGCACTAATGCACCTGGCTAGAAACTTAATGTTAGCACATATGACTTTTACTTTTTAGAATCCCACAAAAGCATTTTTGTTTGTTGTTAGGTGCTGTTGAGTCAGGTCCATATCATTGTGACCCTATATATGACAGCACAAAACACTACCCAACACAGTGCCACACACACAATTATTTTTATATTTAAGCCATTGTTACAGATACTGTGTCAATCCATCTACTTGAGGGTCTTCCTTGTTTTCATTGACCCAGCACTCTCCCAAACATGATGTCTTTTCCAGGGACTGGTCCCTCTTGACAACACATTGAAAATATCTAAGACTCGTCTAGCCATCCTTGCTTCCAAGGAGCACTATA
Organism: Pedetes capensis; assembly: GCA_007922755.1. Lineage (NCBI taxonomy): Eukaryota > Metazoa > Chordata > Mammalia > Rodentia > Pedetidae > Pedetes > Pedetes capensis. Next base: position 88,622 of record VMDO01004066.1, read on the forward strand.
GTTATACTTCTTCTAGAATGGATCTGTCTTAGTATGGAAGCTCAGCTGAAACCTGTCCCCTGTGGGTGGCCCTACTGTTATATATAATACCAGTGGCATGGCTTTCAGCATTACAGCAACACATAAGCCTCCACAATACAGCAAACTGACAGACAAGTGAGAGCATAAAAGCATAGCACCATTTATATACATAATAGATGCTCATAAATATTTAGAACCCATTTCTTAAACTACAGAACATACAAGACTTCTTTATCTTCATCTATGACAGGGCTTCCCAACCTTGACATTATTAAGATTTGAGGCTGGGCAATTCTTTGTGGAAGAAGGCTGTACTGAGCATTGTTGGATATTCAGCAGCTCACTAGATTCTTCTTACTAGATGCTGGCAGGACACACCACCACCCCAATGTTTTGTCAACCAGTCATGCCTCCAGACATTGTCAGATGTCCCCTAGAATTCAAGTCACTCCTGGTTGAGAATTATTGATTTCTTTGTGGTCCTATATTTTACTTCTCTTCTTGAATATTTTGTCTACCTATTATTTCAAGGGGACTAGGATTTAGCTCAGTTGGTAGAGTTCTGCTCTGCACTCTCTGAGGACCCAGGTTCAATCCCCTGCACTGCAAAAATGAGAGAAGGATGTGGCAATCCACTCCCAAAGCAATCTGGAAACAATCAGCCATTGAAAACCCTATGCATCAGACACAACTCCGTGGCACCTATCGGCAACAACATTATTTCAAGTATTATACAAATTCAGGGATTCCTTAGAGAAATATGCTTTCAGTTGTGAGCATGAGAAGCATCACAAGAAATGAGGCCAAATTTATGGGGAGGGAGACTGGCTGGCGCACCTCAGAAGTTGATCTGCTGATAATGTTTTGTCAAATTTGGCCTGTGGGGAGAACAGTCTCTATAGTCAAACAAGACCAAAGAAGAGGCTAAAAATGTCAAGACAGTGGTTTGTGCTGAGTCAAAAGCCCAGGCCTCCAGCCCCCAGATTTCACCTCCTGGTCACTGGTCACTTGCTAAGATCAACACAAACAAAGAGTTATTTCTATCCCTTATAGGACTATTTTAAATTAATGTACAGTTTCAGGTCATCTCCTAGTGCACAAATCCCCACATCACAAAAACCACCAGGGAAATTGCCACTAATTAGCATGCTCGTTAACAATCCTAGTAAAGAAGGCAGTGGCTGAAAGATCTGTAGCCAGCCAAACTGTGGTCTCCTGTCTGAAGCTGGCCTGGCACCTTGGTTGAGGGCTAGGAGTGAGCAGAAGCTATGGCCTCATTCTCCCTAACCACCTCCCTCTTGGAGAACCATCTCAGGATTTTAGGGTTGGCCTCCAAATCCCATCAGTTGGTGCTAAGGTCTCTCTTGGATGTGAAGATAAAATTATGGCAATGGTGTGGGGCTTCTTTTCTCTACCTACTAAGAATCTGCAGGAAGGCTGAGTTATGCTTAGTGGACCCATTGAATCCCTCCTGATGCAATCTAGTCTGGTAGTTCCAGGGCCTTTACCAAATGGCACGGAAGGCAGGCAGAGGCTGAAAATCAGTCAGCCTGGAGCCAAATTAGGAAAGGTCTGCATGCCAAAAAGAAGGAATTTAGATTATTCCTGCACTCATCAGCTCCCCATGTGCAGAAGTCTTTTCCTCTGATGTTTCTGGGGGAGCAACAGATGGTGAAGACTGATGACTTAGATCACAGGATATCCCTGTCATCCTAATGCTACTAGAATTCCTGGCAATACATTTATTTAGATAATTATGAAAAGAGACAATGAAAATCTACCTGGAAACACAAAATACTCCCCTCAAGCCTCTCTAGAAGCAAAGGAAGTACTGTTTTGATAAAGCCCAGTAGCAGACATAGTAACACTTTCCATTTCCACTTTCTGAATTAGTCACTGCATTATTTACCATCCCCCGTGTACCATGAGTAGCAGTGTGACAAAACTGTGCCAGCATTTGGGCTTAAAAAGGTGTGTTTGGGACCTGCTCCCTCTGATGCAGCTCTGCCTGGTGCAGCAGATGCAATACTCCTTCTGATGTGACTCAAGGTTACCCACATGTCTGGAGTTTGAGTGAATATTCACAGGCCACAGACTAAATATATCAAAGGGAGTTTTCTAGGGGGCTCCACAGCTTCCACATTTCCTTGTCGCTAAGCAGCACGATGATGTACAGAGTTTTTCTGCTTGTGCAGTGCAGTTTGGGGATTTGATAAATACAGGAAGGTGCATCTCTTTCAAGAAGGACATAGTGGCCATCAACCATCATGCCCAGTGCTAGCTACCATTTATTCACATCATCACGGTTTACAATGTCCTCTATACCGTTTTTTTGTGACACATTAAATTCCCCATATAGAAGTTCTTTTTCCATAGAGTTATTTTCCTGTGTCCCTGTTTATCTAGAAAAAGAAGTCAACAAAGATCACTCTGCTTATATAATGCTTATAATATAATTATATAATTATATAATTATATAATATATAATTATAATATATATTATATATACAAAATATATAATTATATAATATAATATTATAATATTAATGCTTATAATAGTTTACTACTTTTGTGCTAGTGACAATAGCCATTCCATTTAAACAGAAATAAGTTAAGAGAAATGGAATTGGATATTCATGCTGAGGACACGCAATATACTAAAAATGCCTATAATGTGAAGTTGATCTTTGTCCCCTCTCTTGCAAAAGAGTGTTGGAGACACCTTTCTTCCTTTTCATTTGGGGATATTGTGTGTCATACAAACCCTCTACCCAAAGGGAGAAGGGCCTGGCAATCCACTCCCAAGGCAATCCCAAAACAGTCAGCCATTGAAAACCCTATGAGGGTCGCTATGAGTTGGATACCAACTCGACGGCACCTAACAACAACAACAACAACCCAAAGGGAAAGTTATAAATTCACCAAAAGGGGTATTTTTTCTTTATTTTAATTAATAAATGTTGACAGGTAGAGTAATAAGTCATTTGCTGTATCTATTATGCAACTGTTAAATCACTGTTGCTTACACATTCATCAACTTACATATTTTACAGAATCGTATAAACTAAAAAGAAAAAGAAAAAATAGGAATTTTACTTAATATACAATAAAAATCATATGTAATCATAGGTTATATTCTCATTGACTTTTTCTTTCCTCTATTTTTCCCATGTAGTCAAATAGTTGCATCATATATTTTGAGATTTTCCTCTCCCCCTTTACCCCTCTACATTATTTCCTCTCTCCCTCCCTCCTTCCTCAGCCTCCACTCCCCTATCCCCTCCCCACTTCTTTCTACTTTGCTTGTATCTTTCCCTTCTTAGATAAGAATGATTGTTCATTGTTATATATCTTCATATGTACATCATGTTTGGGAGAGTGGCAGGCCAACAAAAAAAAGGAAGACCCTCAACCAGATGGATTGACACATTTGCTGCAACAATGGGCTTAAACGTAAAAAAGATCATGTGCCTGGCACAGAATCAGGGAGTATTTCATTCTGTTGTACACTGGGTCTCTATGAGATGGACCCAACTTGACAGCACCTAACAACAACAACATATATATAGTTTTTGTCTTATTCCTTTAAGTTACATTTAGTTCCCTCATATGAGGGAGAATATATAATATTTCTCTTTTGGGGATTGGGTTCTTTCATTTAAGATGATGCTCTCTAGTTACTTCCATTTTGCTGCAAATGACATAATTTCATTATTAATTATTGCTGAGTAATATTCCATTATGTATATATACCACAATTTTTCAATCCACTCCTCTGTTGAAGGACATCTTGGTTGATTCCATACCCCCGAAAGGGAAATTTAAAATACTCTTGTAATTATGGCATAGTCCAATTTTCTGTAACACAGCTACCCCAAAATACAGTGCCTCAATCCAAATTGAAACATATTTCCCTTTTATAGAAAGGTATAGAGGCTGTGGACACAGCAAGAATCTGACTCTGTACCATGAGGTCCTCCAGTGACCTAGGATAATGAGGGTGGTAATGAGGATGCTATCATCATGACTGTTGTTGTCGCTATTGTTGTTGTTGTTGTTGTTGTTGCTCCTCCTCCTCTTCCTCCTCCTCTTCTTCTTCTTCCTCCTCCTCCTCCTCCTCTTCTTCTTCTTCTTCTTCTTCTTCTTCACTTCCTCCTCCCTTCCCCCTCTTCCTCTCTTCTATTTCCGTCTTAAGATCTAAATTACATATAGCCACATTCACCTTTCCAGCTGTGCCCTTCTACTGTTCCCCCTATCCCCATTCCCCAGAATATTGCTCTCCTCTGCAGCACTACCTCTCATTCCACCCTGTAGGAGAAGTAAAAAGGAGTATAGAGCAACCAGTCTCTTTTAAAAGGGCATAATAAGAAATTGCAGCTTGTGTCCAACTGGGCAGAACTTAATCACATCCCTAACCTAGGGAGCCTAGGAAATGGAGTTTGTGTACCCAACTAGAACTTGTGAGATTCTATTACTGAAAACATGAGGAGAAAATGAATACAATTATGATATTATGACACAACATAAAAATCTTTACAAAACTTGGGGATTGAATTCTTTTCCAATGTCTTTTATCAAATGCAAGTGTAGTACTAGAACACAATCTGCAAGCAGTCAACAACGCAAATGTTTCATGTGACAATATCCTCATTTTGTTGGTTGTTAGTTTTTTCTACCACTTCCACTTTCTCTAAAGATACAAATCAATTAAAAGCATGAAATTTTCTATTAAACACAAGAGACTGTTGCCAAGTAGTGTCTCCATTATTTCCCTTTACCACAGCCTAAAATTTACTCTCTATGACTCTGGCAATCATGAAATGAAGAAATGTGTGGAAAAAGAACCCTTCAGCCCAAAGCATTTCTGCAATGATTGACAAGTGTCTACACTTCAGAATCCTCTAGCAGCAACATCAAATATCCTGTGCTGATTTGAATCATATATTTTCTGTGCTATAGGCTCTTATTCTGATCTGATCTTAATTTCCCATGACAATTATAAAAATGCACGAAGGATGAAGCTCTGTGGAGTATCAATACTCCTTTAGGGTGCTGCTGAATTTGAAGAAAGTATGACTAATGGTTGGCAGAGACAACTTCTAAGTGAAGGAAAGAACATAAAAGATGCTATCAGAGTGTAAATTAAGAGATTTTATGGTATACCTGCAAAACAAATATATGATGATATCAATTCCAAATGATCAGAACAGCAGTTGATAGAATGTTTTATCTATTTAGAAAATATCTATGCCTAAGAGCAGTAATGCTATAATCCATTGTGATGATGTGTTGTATTGATGGCTTAGCAGAAGTAGAAATCCTTCTGGTCTCAATAGTAATCACAGCAGATATAATTTCTTTAATCCTATATTTATTAGCCACTGGACTAATTTCTTTGTAGCTAATCTGTCTTATCATTTTCATAAAAATATTGCAAAGTAAATACAATAGGTATTATTCTAACTTTGGTCTCAGAGAATAATGTGCCTATGCTGATCACAAAAATAAGAGAGGCAATCCACTCCTGAAGCAATCCTGAAACAATCAGCCATTGAAAACCCCATGAGGGTCACCATGAGTCAGGCCTGACTCAACTGCACCTAACAATAACAACAACCTGGTCGGGCAGTTGTGGCTGTGGTAATAATAACTAAGACACACTCAGTGCATTCTCTGCACCAGGTCATGTGCTATGCACAGAGAAGCTAAGATCCAAATCCATCAGTCCTTTCTTCACACTAGCAGAAGTCAGAGCTGTCACAAGACACAAGTTTCATCCTGCCATACACAGCCACTCAAGTTGCCTCAGAAGGCATGGGTTCAAAGCATGCCTACAAATCTAGCAGTGATGTGGCATTCTGAAGTGAATCTGAACCATGGATGGTCACGGATTCCCATCACTTGGAGAGCCTACCATCTCCAGCAACATGTGGTCTAAGTGGGATGGATGTTAGCCAGGCTATAACTACAGAATATTGGCATGAAACTTGTGGTTATCAACGAATGTGCCTTTTTCATTTTATTTTATGCTATTTTATTTTTCTTTTATTTTGGGGTATTTGGGTGTTGAACCCAGGTCCTCACACATGTTTTGCAAGTGCTCTACCACAAGCTGCACTCCTGGTCCCCTTTTATTTTTTATCTTAAGATAGGATCTCCCTAAATTACACCAGAAGCCTCTGGCCTTGACCTGGTGAGCCTCCTGCCTCAGCATCCCAAGTCGCTGGGATTACAGGCATGTGCCACTGTGCCTGGCTTCAAGTGTGCTTTAATTTGAATCCTGCAAATTTGTCTGAAGCAGATAATTATGTTAATCAGAATGACATATCCCCCCTGCTGTGGTTTGAATGTGTCCCCTCCAAAATCCCAGTTTTACCAATGTGATAGTATTAGGAGGTGAGGTCTTTGAAAGGTGATTAGGCCATAAGGGCTCCTCTCTCATGAATGGGGTTAGATGCCCTTGAAAAGGGGCCCTTCCTCCTTTGTCCCTGTGAGGATACATTTGTCTCCTTTGGAGGGCATAGCAGTCAAGGCACCATCTTGGAAGGAGAGAGCAGCCCTCATCAGACAACTAAGCCTACAGGTGCCTTGATCTTGCTTCCCAGCCTCCATAACTATGAGAAATAGATTTTTGTTCTTTATAAATATCCAAGTGTCAGGTATTTTATAGCAGCAAAGAATGAACTAAGACACCTAAGTCTTCAAATATATGAAGTGAAAAAAAGTTAAAGGAAGCAAGTATGAACCAAATACCATGAGAAGATACTCTGCATCATGTTTTAATCCCCACTTAGTAAATGGCCTTTCCTACTGTCAGTGCTCAATGATGCTCAATTCATATTTGTGATTGGTTTTGAAAGTGAAAAACTGAATTGAAAAAGCACCTCATGTTCTTTCCTAAATTTTAAACAAATGAGTTTATGACTAGTAAATTGAAAAAAGAAAAACTATGTGGCAAATTTCCTATTGTAACTTTCTTCCATTAAATATATAGAGAAATAAGGACTGATTATTTTTATTGCCAAAGCCTGCATTTCATTCATTCACCTAATTTGTAAAGTTCTGTTCATAAAACATGTCTTAGTTTTTAGAAAGTCACGACACGTGGCTAGGAGGAGACACAATAAAAGCTACAAGTTATGCTTATTACTAGCCAGGTGCAGTGGCACACACCTGTAACCCCAGAGTCTCAGGAGGCTGAGGCAAAAGGATCACAAGCTTGAGGTTAGAGGTAGCCTGTGTCATTGAGTGATATCCTTTCTCAAGACAAAAAATTAAAAAATGCATTGGGGTGCAGCCCAGTGATAGTTGTTGTTGTTGTTGTTACATGCTATAGTGATAGAGCACTTGCAAAGTATGTATAAGGGCCTAGGTTCAACCCCCAAGTACTGCAAAAAAAGGGGGGGAAACTGTATTTATTATCTTCTTTGATATAATTGAATATAAAATAAACTTCCTGGCATTAATACTGTCATTATTACTATTAGTAGTAGTTGTATTTACTAGAATCCTACTACTTCTGTTTTTGTTCTAAAAAAAAAAAATTAAATGCAGAGAAGTTTCTAGTTGTTGTGATGGCCATTATAAATTTTTTACCTTTCTATAACAAACATCAGTCAAATAACCATGCTTCTGACAGTTTCTAACTTTCAACATTTACACCTCCCCATATTTATGCCATTATACTTGTCTTCTCGCCCCCACAAAGGTGACTTTGGATGGTAGAGTCATTGTCCTATAATTTACTGTATTTACCCTATCTTACCACAGCCCCTTATGGATTGTGCCTCAACATCAGCAAAACAAAAATGTTCACAGCTGGGTCAGTACACAACTTCATGATAAACAGAAAAAGATGGAAGTTCTCCAAGATTTTGCTTTACTTTCTTTTACAATCAACACCCATGGAAGCAGCAGTCAAGAAACAAAAAGAGACATTGAATTGGGAAAAGCTGTTGCAAAAGATCTCTTTAAAGTGTTGAAAATAAAGATGTCACATTGAAGATAAAGGTATTTGGATGAAGACTCATTAACAACCTGAGTTATACAGATGACACAGCTCTGCTTGCCGAAATGGAACAGGATTTGAAATATTTACTAATGAAGATCAAAAAATACTGCCTTCAGTATGGATTCCACCTCAATATCAACAAAACAAAAATCCTTACAAATGGGTCAGTACACAGCTTCGTGATAAATGGAAGAAAAGATTGAGGTTGTCTAATATTTGGCTTTACTTGGTTCTATAATTGACACCCATGGAAATAGCAGTCAAGAAATCAAAAAATACATTGCATTGAGAGAAGCTATTGCCAAAGATCTCTTTAAAATGTTGAGAAGATGACACATTGAAGACAAAAGTTTGCCTGACTCATGCCATGGTATATTCAGTTGCATCGTATGCTTATGAAAGCTGAATGTTGAATAAGGGAGATAGGAGAATTGATGCTTTTGAATTATGGTACTGGAGATGAATATTGAATATATCATGAACTGCCAAAAGAACCAACAGATCCATCCTAGAAGAAGTGCAACCAGAGTGCTCCTTGAAAGCTGGGTGGGCTAGGCTGCATCTTACATGTTTTGGACATGTTGTCAGGAGGGACCAATCCCTGGAGAAAGACACCATGTTTGGGAGAGTAAGCAGGTCAGTGAAAAAAAAGGAAGACCCTCCACTAGATGGATTGACACAGTGGCTGCAAAAATGAGCTTAAACATAAAAAGGTCATATGTATGGCACAGGGTTGGGGAGTGGGCCCAACTCTACCACACCTAACAAAAACAACCACCATAGCCCCAGTAGCTTCCCAAGAATCCTTCTAAAAAGAAAAATAGCCATAATTTCTAAATTCTTTGAGGGGAAGGATCTTGTATCTCTTCTAAAAAAAGGTTTTTTCATCAGTGCCTACTAAGCTTCTTCAAGTTGGATGGTAGATCATTAAGTTTGATGAAAAGAAACAGAAACCACAGTAAATGTGTTATCACAGCAGCTAATGGGAAACTGAAGATGACTTGAAGTGATAAATATTCATGAGGCAAACAGATAAATGTTTTACCTTTGCAATCACACATAGATTTTCAAGAAGACAGCCACTGGATTGGTGAGCTATACCTGTATACTTAGGTCCATCATTGCCACGGAAGTCAAAACAGAGAAGCACAACTTATACAGTTGGTGAAGAACTCCCTATAAGTTCTATTCATGTTTATGGGCACCTCCCAAGCATGATACTATCCAAGGCATGTGAGAAATATTAAAAAGCACTGAGACTCTATGAAGAAGAGGTCAGCAACTATGCAAGGTAGTTCACCCAAAAGACAATGGTATTTGAGCACTTGTTTCTTATACTTTTCCAAATTTTTAGTCTTAGATTCCTTTTGTACTCTTAAACATTATTGAGGACCCCTAAGAGTTTTTTTTTGTAGGTTACATGTATCAATATTTATCATATAAAGGATTAAAAGTAATAATATGTACTACTTTATTTTAAAATAATAAAAATAAATCCATTGCATGTTAACATAAATATGTTCTTATAGAAAACTACATTTTTCAAAACAAGAAAATAAGAAAAAAGTGACACTGTTTTACTTTTTAAAAAATCTCCTTTATATCTGGCTTAATAGTAGCACTATAGGCTCACCTGAGTATTCAATTTGTTACAATATGTGCTTTGGTTAAAGCATATGAAGAAAAGTCAGCCTCGCATAAATAGATAATTTGAAAGGCAGAAGGGCTGGGAAGAGTGGTGCACAGCTGTAATCCCAATGACTTGAGGGGCTGAGATAGGAGGATCACAAATTTGAGGCCAGAGGCAGTCTATGCAACTTAGCAAGACTGTATCAAAATAAATCTTATAAAGAGGCTGGGGTGCAACTCAGTGGTAGAGCATTTGCATAGCATGTTGTGAGGCTCTGGGCTCAACCCTCCTGTACTGGAACTAAATAAATAAATAAAGGAAGGCAAATATTAAAAAAAAAAAGAAAGGAAAAGACAGACATATTTTATTAGCATTTCAGACCATTGTATCTCTTTCTCTTCTATATTACACCAAACCTCAACAATTGGCAGTTTCTTAAAGATTAGCTGCAATGTGGAATCTTAAGCCATTACATTAAAATCCTTTAGTCTTTCTTACAATATGGGTTATATAACATTATGTGTTAGTCTTTGGGAAAATATCAGTAGATCTTTGAAATGTTGGCATGTCCATTAAACAATATCAAAAAACTGTATTTATTCACATCGCCACTGTTCTCATCAGAAAAGTCTTGAAGTATTGTGACACTGCCAAGCTCACCGTAACAGATGAAAGCCTTCCAAAATTCAAACTCTTACTTTAAGTTTCAAGTTTTATCACTGGCAATAAATACTGTCATTTGTTTCCCTTGAAGTGTCACACTCAAGTTTCTCATTTTTGAGAGAATGTCTGTCAAATATACAACTCTGAATAGCCATAGCATGTCTGTCAGTGAGCCTTTCAAATAAATATGGTGTTCAGAAGGAAAAACAACCAGCTGGACCACAACTCAATTGCAGAAGTGCTTTTCCTCAAGAGTTTGCACTGATTCATCCAAAATATAATTTTCTGCTCATAAAACATGTTTTAATAATTATGAGAAAGTCATGACATATGGGTTAGGTCAAGATATAGTGATACTCAAAAATTATATTGCTAATACCCATTGGGGAAAAATACAAGGACTATTAGTACAGTTTGGTGCAGCTACCCTGTCTTCAATGGCACCTAACAACAACAACATCCTGACTCCAATTTTATCCAATACCAGTGGAAATGATCTTTATGAAATGGTCACCTTATGTCTTTGAATTACTATGAAAATAGTTCTAACATCAAGGTTGAACTGAAAACATTTTAGGACCTCGCCTTGAAAACTGCCAAAGCCCAAGAAACAACTACAGGGCTGGGCACAGTGGAGCACGCCAGTAATCCCAGCGGCTCAGGAAGTGGAGGCAGGAGGATCGCAGGTTCGAAACTAGAGGCAGTCTGTATAACTTAGGGAGACCCTGTCTCAAAAAATAAAATTAAAAAAATGGGCTGGGGTGCAGCTCAGTGGTCCATCACTTGCAAAGCATGCAAGCGCAAGGCCCTGGATTCAATCCCCAGTACAGCAAAAAAAAAAGAAAAGAAAAGAAGGAAGGAAAAAGAAAGAAAGAAAGAAAGAGAGAGAGAGAGAGAGAGAGAGAGAGAGAGAAAGAAAAGGAGAAAGAACGAACGAACGAACCACACTCATCTTAAGGATTTGAGATTTTTAGTATCCCTCAACTTTATCAGCTGCCCCAGTGACTATTAGGTCAAGTCATGTATTTAACATCACTCAATTGTAAATCAATGTTTCTGGATCATTAAATCAGTTAGCAATTGGTCAGAGCACCTATTGTTAGGTGCCAAAATAAAATAACAATCGCGCTACCAATTCTCTTTTGTGCTCAGAGGCAAAAGCATTTCCTGACCTTCTTTCTCTAAATCACCCCTGATAGACGGCTTGCAAGTGAGCCCTTTTGATTTCAGCAAGCTCTGCAGGGTGATCAAAAAGGGAGGCAAGGGTTCAATGTCACCAAGCTCACTTACTAAGATTACAAGGTCCAGAGCCCTAGCACCCAGGTTTCTTTTGGGAGCCTTTTATCAAGTGTGCTTATGTGCTAAGCATAGACTAATTGATAAGCAAAACTGTTGGAAATTGAATCACAGATTTACAGCAAAGCATACCAGGAAGGGCTTCTGACAACCTTCTCCCTTATACTGCAAAATACACTCAAGGCAGTATTTTTAGATGTTTTATATAAAAAGGAAGGTACATTTCACTAATATTTTATTGCATAGGACTGAAAAAGCCTCAACATTCTTTTTATCAATCTTTAATAGTTTCTTCTTAGTAAAACTAGAAATATTAGGTTTTGACAGAACTGGGATCAGAGCACATAACTGTAACTCATACTTCTATAAATGTATATCATCATAATTTTATCATGACAGTTAAGTCTACCCACTTCCTCTTTCTGTTTATTTGTAGATTGTGCTATGGTTTTGGTTAAATTCTGAATTTATAATGTGAAACTCTAAACAAAATAAACAAACACTCTCCTCTATTGTCTGTTCTTTGCCTTCAAAAAATGCTGTTGCCATGTAACCTGTATTGTCACCTTCATTTATGTTACTTAAATCCAGATAACTCCCACTGGTTCACAAGGGCAAATCTCCTTATACTCATCAGAAATCTCCTTACACTCATCAGAAATCTGATTTCTTAATTGAGCCTCAACATTCTAATTATAAAGATAGAAATGTGATGAAAAATATATATGCTAAGAAGTTTGGATAGGAGTTTCTAAAAGTGGCCCAGATCTCATCAGGAATTCTCCTAGTGCACACTCAGCCTGGTCTCTATCTTCCTGTACCTTCTTACATCTGTAGAAAAGCAACATTAGTCATAAACATGCTTTCTTTTGTGCAGTTTTAGGTATTCTCAATATACCAGTCCCAACACACACGATTTTTCCTATTATTAACTTCTTGTATTGATGTACTATATTTGTTATAATTAATGATATAATATCAATACATTATATTAACTAAAGTTCATGTTCACTTTAAGATTCAATTTTTTGGCCAGTACCTTGTCAGACACCTGTAATCCCAGTAACTTGGGAGGCTGAGGCAGAGGTATGTGGATTGTGAGTTCAAGGCCAGAAGCAGCCTGCAGAACTAAGCAAAACCCTGTCTCAAAATAAAAAAATTTAAAAAGGCACTAGAGGTGTGGCTTAGTGGGAGAGCACTTTCTGAGTATGTATAAGCCCCTGGGTACAAATCCCCAATACTAGAAAATGCAATTTTTGTGTCATACAGTTGTATAGGTTTTGATAAATGCAGAATGCCAGGTATCTACCACAATAATATCCTATAGTACAATTTCACAATTCCAAAAAATCCCTGTGCTTCACCCAATTTTCTTCATCTTTCCTTCCTCTTCATCCTCTAAACTCTTGGCATTCACTAATCGTCTTACTGTCTTTATATTTCTGCCTTTTCCAAAATGTCATAGTGTTGGACTCCAAACATTGGAAGCCTTTTAAAATTGGTTTCATTCACTGACTGATAAGCATTCAGCATTTAGCATTCCTCCATGACTGTCAGCATGTCATAGCTCCATTATTTTTGTTGCTGAATAATACTCCATTGTATGGATATACCTGAGTTTGTTCATCTACTCATCTATTAAAGGACCTCTTGGGTTCTTCCAATTTGGGGTAACAACAAATAAAGTTATTATAAGTATTTGGAAGGAGGTTTACATGTGGCCATCATTTTCAGCTAGCTTGGGTAAATAAATAGTAAGGAACATGATTACCAGAATTTTTTATAAGACTATAGTTAGCCAGGCATATAAATCTACCACACAAGAAAGTAAAGCAAGACAAGCTTTCAGTACACATTATCTAGTACCATAATGTGGGGACAATCTCCCAAGGACACAGAGTCATCCGAGGGATACGAGTTTCCTTCAGAATCCAGCAAGTTTCCCTTTTCACCCACTTGTCAGGGAGGTTCTGCAATATCAGTGGCATTTATGCCAACAACTCTGTGTTCAAACGGAAAAGTCTGATCTTCAGTGACTCCCCATAGCTTATGGAATAAAGTTCATATTTATAAATGTGGCAGATTGAACCTCACTTCCCAGTCTCACCTCCTTCCCCCTAGAGACTCTCTTTTCTCTTTCCTCCAAACCAACCACGTTCTTTTGTACTTCTCTATCTTTGGACTTTGTGTTCCTTCTGCCTAAGACACTCTCTTTCCTTTCTCTGAAGGCTAATTAAATGTGCAGGTCACAGACTGGTCCTGTCTAAAGTTCTCCCTGCCCCCTCCATGTCCTTATTTGCAGCACTGGCCAGCTGGACCCATGTATCTACCTCTGTGTCTCCTCTAGGAGATGATGAGTTGCTCAGTGTCAGGAACAGTATCTTTGTCTGCCCAGAACCTGAAAATATCAAAAAGCAGAGGCCTCCAAATTGTGTGATAGGTGACTGACTGAACAGATGAGTGGAGGAATGAAGAGCATTCCCTTTGGGCCCTCACTGTGGTCAACAGTTGTGGCAAGTGCAGTGCTCTGAAAGAAATGAGTATCATTCTTGCAGTATCACAGAGAGGGAAGCTTAGTCTAGGAAACAAAAGAGAGAGGTCTAAGCAGAGCTATGAAGAAGACTCCAGGGCACTGGGATCCAAGGTATCCAATAAATTACTACATGCGCAATGCAAGCTAAAGTGCTCACTTATAGTCTATTTTCAAACAGCCAGCGAGACCTTCCTAGAGCATAAGTCTGTTTCTACCATTCCTTTGCTAAAATCCTCCATTTGCTCCCTACCTGGCTAAGTGTTAAAGCCAAGCCCTTATGATAATACCTTACACATTACAAGATGGCACTCCCTGTGCCACTGACATCATCTCCCACTCTTCCACTGCTCTTAATATTCTTTCTTCAAGTTGAGTGCAGTGGATCACCCCTGTAATCCCAACAACTCAGGAGGCAGAGGCAGGGGGATCATGAACAGCTCCCCACAGTCACTCCCTCTACCCAAACTGTCCAACTATTCCCCTTCCTTGTTCAGGGCTCTTTTCATAACTCACCGACTCAGTGAGATGTTTCCTTACCATCTCATCCAAAATTATAACCTACTCCTGCTTCAGCATCCCCATTCCCCTCTGTGCTTTACTCTTTTCCATAGCACTTATCATTCTCTGACACTGTGTATGTTTTAGCTAGTCATGTTATTTATTGTCTCTCCCCTTCAGACCCCCACATGAATGTCAGCTTGTCATGCTGTGAAAGCTTGTGTGCTGCTGTGATGCTGAAAGCTATGCCACCAGTATTTCAGATGCTAGCAGGGCCACCCATGGTGGATAAGTTTCAGCTGAGCTTCCAGACTGAGACTAGAGAGAAAGACCTGACAGCCTATTCTCAAAACAATTAGCCATTAAAAACCCTATGAATAGCAAAGAAGCACTACCAAATACACTATGGAAAAATGAGCCCCTCAGGATGGAAGGCATTCAAGAAATGACTGGGGAAGAGCTGTCTTCTTAAAGTAGAGTTGACCTTAATGATGGGAATGGAGAAAATCCCCTTGGACCTCCTTTTGCTGATGTGGCACAACTCAAAACAAGAAACATAGTGTCTGCAACATTGGCTTCAAACATAAAAAGATCATGTGCATTATACAGTGTTCACTGCAATATTCCTAAAGCCAAGAAGTGTTGCTGTCTCACAGTAAGTGCCCAAGAGTTCTTTGTTGGGTGAGGGACAACAACACTGCAGGTTATGCTTCTTACCCCAGAAGAAGCAGGTTTGTCCAAGCTGACATATGCCAAGAGCAAGAGAAGGTGGGAAGGGAGGCTCAAGGGGCCACTTTCCCTGGGGAGGTAACAGCCTCATTCATCTTCATTTCTGATTCTGGAACAATAGGTTTGCTCATGAAGCTGCTGCTATGGATGACAGCTGATGCATTTTAGGGCCTCTCTGTTTTCTGAACTGTTCAGCACTGCAAAATAATTGCAAGCCAATTGGAGTTCAGACCATCCCTGCCCAGTTGTATGATTGATTGACTTTGTGCTGAAGCTGGGCTCCTTCCCATTCTGTCTCCACCAAAGTTAGTGGCAGATCCTGGATTGAAATATTTGCTTCCAGACTCCCAGTTCAGAACTACTGTTGGAGCCTCTCCAGGAAGCTTCCTATCTAATTGAGGATGAAGGGTTTCACATTTAAAATGTTTACAATTATAAAGCAATATACATTCATGGATTCACGGTTTAGAGAATTCAATTCCATTCCAGCAAATTTATGTACATTTTTTAATTTAGCAAATATTCTCAAAGTTACCCATGGATGGCAAAGATATGGCTCCTCTGAATTCACATATGTGCAGCCCTGTCTGGGGGCCAGTGGGGCATGATCCAAGTGCTTCACTTGCATGAGGCCAAGGAACTTCTTTGGAATGACAAGGAGCCCACTGGCAATGAAAACTGCCATCCCCTGAATAAAGATCCCTGTTGACCTCTCCAGCCTCCTACATAACTGTGCAGTTCCTCCACCAACTCACACACCCTTGCTTCTTTCTACATACATCACTTTTTATATAGCTAACTCCTACTCATACTTGGTTAAAGTGGCACTTTTGTCTGTCTGGTTTGCCTGCTGAATGTCCATATAATCATTCCTCTGTTACCTTATCTTTAGGGGCCAGGACTTCACCTTTTCTCTGTATCTCCAGCTTATAACATAATGAATGTCTATTCAATAAAAGAAACAGACAGATGTATGGATGGGTGGATGCATGGATGAGGATCAAGGGAAAGAAAGCACATATAAGGAGTGGAAATGAGAAGATATTTCTCTTATTCCAAAGATAATGGCTAAGAATAGGAAGTGGTATTAGTTAGCTTTTGCTGTAAAACAAATTGCTCCAAAACTTAGTAACTTAAAAACCACCTGTGTGTGTGTGTACGTGCGTGCGTGCGTGCGTGCGTGCGTGCGTGTGTGTATGTGTGTGTGTTGCTTGGGGGTTGAACTCAGGGCCTGGGTATACTTTGCATACCACTGGGCTGCATCTCCAGGTTGTTTTTTTTTTTAATTTTTAGGTCAGCCCCCCCCCCCCCTTTTTTTTTTTTTATTTTCAATTTTGAGTCACAATTTCGCTAAGTTACACAAACTTCCTCTGGCCTAAAACTTGCACTCCTCCTGCCTCTGCTTCCCAAGTCATTGGGATGAGAGGTGTGCACCACAGAGCCCAGCCCTAAAGCAACCCTTCATGTGGCTCATGGTTCTACATTTCCTGACCTGGGTCACTTTTCTTCACTAAGCTGGGTTCAGCTGACATTGGCTGGGCTTGTTTATGCATCTGTGACAGTTGGTGGGTTGGTGGCTTGACTGGGGCTGGCTGGTTCATGACAGCTTGATAGGTCAGTGGGGAAAATTAGGGCCTCTCCCCACCTGGTTTTCAACCTCCACCAGGCTGCCCAGGATGACCACATGGTGGCTTTGCAGGGTTTGCAGAGATAAGAGAAGCAGCTAAATGGGCTCTAGAAACCTAGGTCAGAACTTCTACAAAGAAACCACTTCAGAGAAAATGATGAGATGAAGTATAGACTTTACTTCTTTAAAAAGAATAGTTGCAAAGTACTGTGGCCATTATGGAAATCCACCTTAGGAGGGAATGGAAAGTATAGCTCAGTTTTCCTATACTGTGCTGCACTCAGGTCATCCTTTTAATCTTTTACATATCTTTTTATCCCAAACATCTACTCTTATTTTTATTCAACCACCTATAGACAATTGTTCTGATTCGTTCATTATGTGTCTTTTTGTTTATATAAGTCCATGCAAAAGGCATACTAGTGTTTTGCACATTTTTACCTCATGTAAAAGGTATTTAGTGTATATTTCACTCTTACTTTACTCACCTTTATACCTTTAAGACCTGTCTCTGATTATATAGTCCATTAAATGTCATTTTTACATTTATAGATATACCCTATTTGATCATGCAGTGTTTAAAAAACATTGTTGGACTTAATGTTTTACTTCAGGATTATGCAGCTACATTCAGCAGTGAAATGGGTTTCATAGACAGAGAATATATCCTATGCAGTATGCATATATCCTTTTGTCTTCATGGTAAATTCCTCTATGGCTTAATAAATGGTCTGTTTTATTTGCCTTTAATTTTTTAAAACTTACTATAAGCTTCTTAGGTATAGGGTTCTCATTATTTTGCTATGGGTCTTTTAATCTGCCTTTCCATCTGCAATTCTAGGAAGTTAATCTCCATTTCTTCTTCTTCCCTTTCTCCTCCACCTCCTCCTCCTCTTCTCCTTTTTCTTCTTCCTAACACTCCTGTTACATGAACAATAGGAGTACTATTTCTACTTCTGTTCATTATATACTTTACTTGGCTTTGGCTTTCCTTTTCAATTTTCTGTCTCATGCCACTTTCCGGCATCCTTCAAGAAGAATCCCTCAATCTGATATTCTAACCAACAAGCTTGGTCTCAGCTATACTCTTCCAAATACTTATCTCTTCTCTGTGTTATTCATTTCAAATGTTAAGTTTCTCATATATGTTTCCACTTTGTTCTTTTTTACTTCTCAGTCTTATTTCATAGTACGAATGTTGTCCCTTTCTCTCTAGGGATGGTTAGTCATGCTCCCATGTTCTGGTGACTAATGCTGGCCAGTTCTTTGCCTTTAAGGTAGTTATTGTGACATGGGAGCTCATTTTCCTGAGGATATTAGATCCTGTTGTCTGGAAATGTGTTTTTTTAAAGAGCATAAGTTAAGCCCTACTCTATGTCACTGTGGATGATTTTAAGGAGAAAGGAGGAAGAGCTCCAACACAGGGAGCCCAGGCACCATTAAATCTTCATTAGTTGCTCCCATTTGCTGTCTGCTCACCAAGTGACAACTCCAGCCTGAGTTGTACATTTCAATCCTGGGGATGCACAAAGCTGGAAAGATACCGTCTCCCTAGCCTAGAGACCTAGAAGAAGGCTGCAATTCAGTCTACACCTAGTTCCTTAACCCTTTACTCCAGCAGGACTTTTACACTGCCCTGAGGTCACCCCCAGAACCGTGCTACCAGATAAACCACTGTATAATTTCCTATTGATGCTATAAGCTGCCACAAACTTGGTGGCTTTATACTATAAAAATGTTGTTGTTGTTGTTATTGTTGGGTGCCATCAAGTTGAGTCCCACTCATAGCGACCCTATGTACAGCAGATCGAAACACTTGCCGATTCTGTGCCAGGCAAACGATCTTATTTATGTTTAAGCCCATTGTTCCAGACACTGTGTCAATCCACCTGGTGGAGAGTTTTCCTCTTTTGCGTTGACCTGCCACTCTCCCAAACATGATGTCCTTCTCCAGGGATTGATCTCTCCTGACTACAAGTCCGAAATATGTAAGACAGAGTCTGTTCATTCTTGCTTCCAAGGAGCACTCTGGTTGCACTTCTTCTAGAACAGATTTATTGGTTCTTTTGGCAGTCCATGGTATATTCAATAGACGTCTCCAGCACCACAATTCAAAAGCATCAATTCTTTTTCTGTCTCCCTTGTTCAGTGTCCAGCTTTCACAACCATATGATGTCACTGAAAGTACCTTGGCATGAGTCAGATGCACCTTCGTCTTCAATGTGACATCTTTGCTTTTTAATACTCTAAAGAGATCTTTTGCCACAGCTTTTCCTAGAGCAATGCGTCTTTGATTTCTTGACTGCTGCTTCTACAGGTATTGATTATAGAGACAAGCAAAGCAAAATCTTGGACAACCTCAATCTTTTCTCCATTTATTGTGAAGTTGCGTGCTGACCCAGTCGTAAGGAATTTTGTTTTGTTGATGTTTAGTCGTAACCCATATTGAAGGCTATGATCTTTGATCTTCATCAGTAAATGTTTTAAATCCTCTCTACTTTCAGCAAGCAGAGGATAAACTTTATTTATTTTATTTTATTTTTATTTTTATTTTTATTTTTTTTGAGATGAGGTCTCACTGTGTTGCTCAGGCTGGTCCCAAACTCTTATGTTGTTGTTGTTAGGTGCTGTCAAGTCGGTATCCAACTCATAGCGACCCTCCTAGGGTTTTTAATGGCTGACTGTTTTGGGATTGCCTTGGGAGTGGATTGCCAGGCCCTTCTCCCATTTTTGCGGTGCTGGGAATTGAACTCAGGACCTCAGAGACTGCAGCGCAGCACTCTACCAACTGAGCTAGTATTCTCTCATAATTCTGGAGGTCAGAAATCCTAAAGCCAAGGTGCTAAAGTCAAGGTTTTGGCAGAGATGGTTTCTTCTAGAAGCTCCAGGGAAGAATCTGTTTCCTTGCCTTTTTCAGTTTCTAGTGGCTGCCTACATTGCTTGGCTTGTGGATCTTTCTCCATCTTCAAGTTGCATCCCTCTGATCTCTGTTTCCATGGTCACATCTCCTCCTCTGACTCATTCCTCCTATGTCCCCCTTGGACTTTTGTACTTCCAGCAGACCCACCCAAATCTTCCTAGATAATTCTCCATCTTTTGCCATGTAAAGATAACATTTACAAATTTAGAGTATTAGGATACAGACATATTTGGGAGCCATTATTCAGCCTACCATAACTATCTTGGCTCATATTGGGTGAGAAAACTTAGATTACACAAAAAATTCTGAAACACTTACTGTATACATTGTGCTGGGAGAGGAGTTGTTAGGAAGCATGGCCTGAGCTTATAAGTATAGATGAGATTATTCCTCTACCTATACAGAGATTTATATGAAGAACTTGTACCAAAGACAGACATGGAGATGAACAGTGTTATGGTCTGGATAAAATGTTCCCCAAAGGCCACATTGTTTGGTCACCAGCTGGTGGTGCTGTCCTGGGAGGTTGTGGAACTTTTGGAGGTGGTTTTTAGCTTGAGGAAGTAAGTCATGGTGGGAAGGCTTTGAAGGTTTAGATCTAGAGCTGCAGTCCTAGTCACTCTCTCTGCTTCTTGCTCACAAAGATGTAAGGTCATCTGCTATAAGGCCTGCCTCCAAGACCAGCATGCCTGTCTGGCTGCCATTACAGACTGATCCTCTAACTGTGAGCTTCCAATAAACTTTCCTCCATAAGTTTCTTTGGGCTAGTTTTTCTGCTACAGTGATGATAGCTGACTAATACCAATAGGATATGGACTGGATACAATACAGAATTAACCAGATTGAAAGTTCATAATTATGTTCAACTCTGTCCTGGAGCCATGTCTGTATTAGAAGGACTTTATGATACTGATTGTTGGGCACTCTCTTGGGTTTGACATAGGGACACTCTTAGTCTGCCTTATAGGGCAGGTTCTGTTCTGGGCACTTGGGACTCTGAGCAGAGGGAAGTGATGCCAAGAGGAGTAAAGCCCAGCTCCCTCCTGTCCTTACAGGTTTGGAAGACTCAGTCCAGATGATGTGCTGCTAGGAAGCTGCCCCTGGGCTGGGCTTGGCAGGCATACAGGCCATCAGATTCTCAGATCTCCACAAACAATGCAGTGGGGGAGACAGACACAAAACCATGGAGAATAACACCATGTGCTGGGGCAGGTGCTCACCAGCCCCTATTACTGTGAAAGCTTCACCCAAGGGTGAGGGAGAAGGTAGGGCAGCCACGATGGAAAGAAGCACACTGCAGGAAGGTTTGAAGAAGCCTGGAGCATCCTGCAAACACAACAGCTCGGTGCATCTGGCCCAATTAGTGCCTTTTTCCTCTGAGCTCTTAAGAAGGGACGATCAGCAAAGCTTCCCCTGCCAGCTCCCTCCAATCTGCCTTCATCCTCTCTTTTCTTCTTTTCCATTTCCCCAGTGGGAGGCAAAGGGAGGAGACATTCCAGGACAGTATAGCATCCTTCCCCCTCAATTCAAATCTTTATAAGACAACAAACCAACCACCAAGGGCTTGGCAAGAGACGGAAGAATTGGTTGCAGAGATGTTGTCAGCCCTCAGAAGGCCTCTGCCCACCATTTCATCTCCAGGAGCTTTTATCTCACATTCTTCGAGCGCCTGCCTTCAAAGGCCTAAGAGCTGGCAGGAACTCTCCCACCCTGGAACTCAGGCGGAGCTGGGCTCTCAGATCTCTGCTTTACAGATGGCAAAGCAAAGCCAACAAGCGCTCAGCTCTCCTGCAAGGGCCTCTTGGGTAGCTGCACACAGATCAGGCCCAGAAACACCTTGACTTCAGGTACTAGACGCAAAGGAAGCCAAAGCACACCTAAGCAACAGTTTTATTGTTCCAAGACAGACTTGAAAAATACTAAGGACTCTTCAAGTTGACTAGGGCCACAATCTTGATGCATCACCCCACACCCAGTTGCTAGAAGAGAAAAAAAGGATTGAAAAAGCACTACCTCCTTTCAACTTCCTTCATAGTATTACTACAGGTCTCCCAGAAGAGCACACCTCAAAATTACCATAGTGATGAAAAATGAAAAATAACTATCATATGATACAAATTGGACCAGATACCTCAATAGATATCTTAGCCCATTAATAGTGTGCCTCCTTCAAAAACACAGACTCAGGAAATCCACAAAGATCCAGCTGACATCAGAGTTCCTTTCTGACTAATAATGACTTCTTAATTTTTTGTTGTTGTTAGGTGCCCTGGAGTCAGGTCCAATGATTCCTTAATTAGATAGAAGCAAATAGCACCTAACTTTGGTGCTAAGCCTGCCTGCATGCCCCTCCCTAAGGTCCCTGGGGGATGGCCCATGTGGCCTAGTACACCCCAGACCTGAGGGTGCCTACTGTGCCCACTGCATCTTCCCCATACGGACCCTGGGCTGGGCAGCATACAGGCATGAGATTCTCCAGTCACCATAAACAATGCAGTCATGTCAGAGAATGACACCACATTTGCCATGATTCAAGTCCAATGCAGAGGCACAGCAACAGAGGAGGGAATCCTGGCAGATCTCCCACTGTGGCCTGACTGGTGACATTCAGAAAACCACCATCAAGAAATTGTTATGGTAATTTTATTCACAATTGCCATGGCTTGCTTGAATGGGTTGTATTTTCTCCATGAATAACAGACTTATTCACTCCAGATTTTCACTCCAGATGTGTAATTAAATCATCCTTTCAATCATGTATTTCCTATACTTAAAAACAAAACATTGGTTGTGTCTCACAGGATCAGCTTGGGGCATTCCAAGGAGTCCATAATTCTTAAGCATTTGATCTTTATGCATTTGTAGCATCTAAGGAACACCTGAACCAAATAATGTGAGACTCTTTAAGAACATCTTGTTTAGCTCTGTATTCTCTGAGGACTTGGGTTTGATCCCCAGCAATGCAAAAACGGGAGGATATGGCACTCCTGAAGGCAATTCTGAAAAACAATCAGCCATTGAAAACCCTATGAGGGTCCTTGTGAGTCCCAGCTCCACAGCACCTAACAACAACATGCTCCTTGAAGCATATTTAGAAAATTTCAAAAGAATGAACTGAGTGGTTTCAGTCTATAAGCTAACAATACATTAAAAAGAAAGGACTAGAATACAAACTACTCCCAGAGGGCAGTCTTCCAGTTTCACCCTAGGGCAGGACATGCATGCAGGCTTAGCACCAGAGTTCGGTGCTGTTTGCTTCTGTCTAATTAAGGAGTTGTCATTAGCCAGAAAAGAAATCTGTACCCTCTGTGAGGGCAGGGACCCTTTCCTAACTTCAATTCCCTGATGTCTCTTAATGTTCTTAACACAGTGGGTACAAAGCAAATGTTTTTGCCATCCATTCATTCTTTCATTCAAAAATATCTTTTGAACACTCATTATAAACCAGGTACTTTTAGGCTCTGTAGACATAACAGGGAACAAAACAGACAAGAAAATCTCTGCCTTGTAGATCTTAACATTTTAATTCTTTCTAAATCATCAACAACAGGACAAAGACTAAGAGCTATGACATCACTGAGATCACAGAACAGGTACCTTTTCTGGCACCACAGCTCAGCCCTAGCAACAGGAGGAGGGAGGATGGATGTAATGGAACTTAGCAGGAAGGCAATTGCTTTGCTGGGGCCTGGATTTATTGAAGTCATTTACAAGGTTATTGTAAAATAGGTTATTTCTTCTATTGCCTAATATCCTTTCAAGAATCTCTGAGTAATTTCTTTTTCTCCTCAGAGCAAATGTAAATTTTTTAAAATCTTATTTCCAATAATGCACAGAAGCTTTGCTAGTTGTACAAATAAAATTCATACGGCAGTCCAGTGAAAGAAACCTAACTCAAAATATTGAAGAAAAAAGGTGAACATATTGGTCACATTGGATCCCAGAATTTTGAAACCTGTCTTCAGGGTGCTAGCTCTTTTTCCCAGTCTCTCAATGGTGCCATCCCAAGTGTTAGCTTCATTCCTGGCAAGCTTACTCAACATGGTAGCAAAGGTGGCCTCCAACTCCAGGTCTCTGTGACCCTTTACCCTTGTGATCTTGGGGATAAAACTAGCCTTAGGGACACTTGTTGTTAGGTGCTATAGAGTCAGGTCCAACTCATAGCAACTCTATGTACAACAAAACGAAATACTCCTTGACGCTGTGCCATGCCTAGCACTATGTCAGAGCTTCTCTGCTATATATAGGGTTTTCAGTGGCTGATTGTTTTGGGAATGGGCTGCCAGATACTTCTCCCATTAAGAACACTAGGGACTCCAAAAATGAAATCACCTCTGTCTGTCTGCCTGTCTGTCTGTCTGTCTCTCTGTCTCTCTCTCTCTGTGTCTGTCTCTGTCTCTCTGTCTCTGTCTCTCTCTCTCTCCTCACCACAACAAGTCTCAGCAATCCTCTCTCTGATATGTTCATCTTATTCTTCTTGCTATCAGTGCACTTTTCCCAGTAGGAAAGCAGAAAGTTACATTGAATTCCAGTCTTACAAAATCCCAGCCCAGCAACTGTAGGGTAAAGAGAGGTTAACTTGCCCACTCAGTGGTCATATGAAACAGCTGGAGGGGGCCCTCACTGGCCCAGCCCTGGTACTAGACCATCAGGCCTTGCAGATGACATACCATGATTGGGCAGACCTGGGTTATGTAGATGGAGGGTTAACTGCAGATGGCAGCCCCACCTAATGTGATGGATTCCTCTCCCCCACCCATCATGGATGTACATTGCACATGGGAAAATGACCAAAATTTTTCACAGCTTCACTTCAACTTCTTAGCTAAAGAACCCCTCTCAAGGTCTCTACAGCCACCTGTGACTACGGTAAAGGACAGTGTGCTTCTATACCCTTGTCCTGGGCTCACCTGTTTTATTCAAGAGAGAGCAAAGCATTTTCCCAAACAAGAAGGTAATGTATTAGTTTCCAATTGCTGCTCTAACAAATCACCATAAACTTAATGCATTAAAACAACAGAAGCTTATTTTCTTACAGTTTGGAAGCCAGAAGTCCAAAACAGGTTTCATTGGTCAGAAACCAGGATATAGACAAAGCCACATTCTCTGAAGAAGGCTCTAGAGGAAAATTTGTTTCTTTAAATTTTCCAGCTTTGCAGACTGCATTCCTAAGGCCAATGTATCTTTCCCCATCTTCAAGGTACCATCATAGCATTTTCAAATCATTCTGCTTCCATCATCACATGCCTTCTACCTTCTAGGTCAAATTACCCTCTGCCTTCCTTTTACAAGTACTCTTGTGATTACACTTATGACCCAGATGATACAGGATAATCTCCTCATTTCAGGACAGTCTCTCTATCCATATCTGCAAAATCCAATTTAAGGTAATACTCACGGGTATCAGAAATTAGGCCCTGGAAAGATGTAATTCTTTTCTCTGAGGGCAGCACAAAGCCATTGTAATGGGGAAGAGGAATGAATTTGCATTTTAAAACATATCATTCTGTATATAGTTTTGAAACGAGAGTGAAGGAGGAGGACCAGAGAGGGTAGAAAAAGACCAAATTTGGATCCTAAGGCACTTGTTTCGGTAAGAGATGGTTGTGACTTAAACTGGTAGCACAGCCGAAGCAGAGAGGAGACAGGTGTGAGAACTGCTTAATGGCATCACTGATTTGAGTGGGTAATAATGAACTGCATCTGGAAGAAAAGTGGAGTAAAGGGCCATCTGAAGGATGACTCCGAGTTTCTGGTTTGCATAAATGATGAGGCATTCAGAAAAACGTGAAGAAACCAGGAGAGGGCATTGGGAAGAAGGTGAACTGCATGAGTTTGCCCCAGACACATTCAGTTAGAGATGGGTAGTAGGGCCCCAAGGTCTGGAGCTCAGAGATATGAACTTGGCAGTTTTTCAGCGTAGTAGTCACTGAGTACTCACCTTAGATGGTGGTGCAGGAGAGGGAAAAGGAAAGAAGAGGAGGCTAAGATCAAGCTTTAAAAAACATCAACACTCAATGGTTGAGAAGACAAAGAATCTGCAAAAGAGTGCAAAGGAGTAGCCACAAAGAGAGGGGTGTGTTTCAAAATCAAGAACAAAAGAAGACTATGTTTCAAGGAAGAAGTGGTCAACAAGGTCAGATATGGTAAGAGATTAAATAAGATGAGAGCTAAAAGCCACATATTGCATATGAATGAAACACCTACATACTATATTTTTAGTTTCCTCATCACTGTCCATTACATGTATACACTTTGCACCCTGCACGTAGCCATTGAGTTGGGTCGGACTCATAGGGAATCCCATGTACAACAGAATGAAACACTCCCTGATTCTGTGCCAGGCACACGATCTCTTTTATGTTTAAGCCCATTGTCGCAGACACTATGTCAATCCATCTAGTTAATGGTCTTCTTTCTTTCATATATATTCATTAAGTATTGATGTATCAATCTAACCATATATACTGCATTGTAGAAGGCAGAGTGTGCAGTGGGGGAAAAAAAAGCTTTGAGTCCAACACTCTTTGCTAACTGTCATACCTCGAAAAAGTCAGCTAATACTACTTTTTCTTTCCTTTTTTTGGGGAAGGGGGGCTGGTATTTTTTGCCGTACTTGGGAATTGAGCCCAGAACCTTGCACATACTTTGCAAGCCTTTACCCCTGGCCTGCCCTCCCAGTCCAGTTTTTATTTTGAGTCAGGATCTCACTAAGTTACAAAGGCTGCCCTTGGTCTCAAACTCGCAATCCTCCTGCCTCTGCCTCCCAAGTCACTGTGATTACAGATGTGCACTACCACACTCAGCTCTTCTAAGACTTTCTGAGACTTGATTTCCTCACTAGGAAAATAGGGATGTTAATGACAGACTTAGTGTGGGCTCAAAAATGGGGATTACTGATATCCGTGGCTCTTTATTCTTCAACGTGTTTTTTTTTTTTAGCAAGCTGTAGGTTAAGCAAGCTATCCAAGGCCAAATCAGTTGCTGAACCAGGATACTCTGACTGCAAACCCGGTGATTTGATAAAGAAAAAGGCTCTCTCGGGATCTTGGAGTTGTTGATTCAGAGCTCTACAGCTGGATGGCTGTCCTGCCGCTGTTCTGGAGTACCTGGGATTCTATGGTGGACAAGAAATATAAAGATGACTGAGATGCAGTTCCTGCCTGCTAGGGGGTGACATTTCCATAGAAGGGACCAACAATATGAACAGATCATTACAGTATCATGTGACAAATTCTCCAGTGGGGAGCCCTTAAAGGCGAGGCACTGTGGGAACTCACTGGGGAGGAATGGGAAAAGCCAGAATATGGAGAAGAGAAAAGAGAGACGTGGAAAACCTTCAGAGTGAGGAAAATATATCTTGGCTTAGCCATAGTATTAAGGTTTGAATCTAAATGTCCCTCGAATGTCCATGTGTTTGAACTTTAGGTCCCCAGCAGGTGGCACTATCCTGGGAGGTTATGGAACTTCGGGAGGTGGGGTTCTAGCTTTGCGGAAGTGGCTCCCTGGGGGCACGACTGTGGAAGTTTTCACCTGGGCCCATGGTTCCAGTCACTCTCTGCTCCTGATCCACTATGCTGTGAGGTTGTTTCCTGTGGGCCCTGCCAAGCTTGCCCTGCCTCCACACCTTTCTGCCTCTGTGAACTACAATCCTCTAACCATAAGCCCCAAATAAATCTCTTCCCCCATAAATTTGTTTCACCTGGCTCCTCCATCACAGCAATGTGCCAACTGATTAATACAGATAGAAACATACTTTTCTTTATCTTTCATTAGATTTACAGAATCTCAGAGCCAGAAAAGACCTTTTAAATTATCACCTTCTCAAGTGTAATACACAGTCATCCCACCTGCTTAGGAAGCTAATATGGGAAGATTACTTGAGCCCAGTTCAAACCCAACCCCAAACAAGATAAAATTATCACCTTCTTATACCAAAGGTAGAAGAAATAAAGACCAAAGAGGTGAAGCAATTTCCTAAGATCAAGAGATGGTCAAAAAATCCATGAGTCAAGCCGTTCACATTCAGCTTCACATAAGCCATACCTATAACAAAACTTGATTATACTGCCAGGTGTGATGGTGCACACATGAAATTCTAGCAACTTGGGAGCAGAGGCAAATGATAGAAAGTTTGAAGCTGGAGGCAGCCTATGTAACTCAGTGAGACCCTGACTCATCCAGCATGGAGAGCTCCAATGATCTGGCCCATAGATTCAGGCAAATATCAACTGCTCTAATCTGAAGGATATCAACACCCACAGATGCCACTTGAATCACAAGGATCAGAGCCTGGGGGCATTGGAGGATATTCACTGGAAGACTGTTAAGAAATATGTCATCACCTCTCTATGAAAGACAACAGTGGTTTCTTTCCTTGAATCATTTGTGTATCTGGCTTTAGAGAAATGAGGGAAAATGGTGGATTAGAGGAAAGCCTAGCAGAGCTTTCATTAACTTTAGGGACAAAGACAGGTTGGAAATCCTTGAGTATAGGAACCATTGTGACAAAATCTCCATGTTTAAAAAAAAATTGAAATTCAAGGCTCATAATTTGAAGAATATCCCATACAATAAAGGCACAAGATGAGCTATTAAAATGAAACATTAACTTTAGTAATTCAGACCCATTTTAGGAATGACAGGGAGCTAGGGGGAAAAACCAAGACAAATCTTATCATCTCAAATAGACTAATAGATTGTTGGCCTGGGGTTTAGCTCAGTTGGTAGAGTGCTTCTCCGCACTCTCTGAGGCCTTGGGTTCAATCCCCAGCACTGCAAAAATGGGAAAGGATATATCACTCCACTCTGAAAGCAATCACAAAATAATCAGCCATTGAAAACCCTATTGGGGTGCTGTGAGTTGGACCTAACTCGACAGCACCTAACAACAACAATAGATTGTTACCAAGTCCAGTCCTTGGAAATTAAATTTTAAAATTACGTACAACAGTAATGTCATAAACCACACATCAATTATTTGGGAACAGATACCTATAACAAAACTTGATTATACTGCCAGGTGTGATGGTGCACACATGAAATTCTAGCAACTAGGGAGCAGAGGCAAATGATAGAGAGTTTGAAGCTAGAGGCAGCCTGTGTAACTCAGTGAGACCCTGACTCAAAATAAAAAACAAAAAATGTGCTACAGGTGCAACCCAGTGGTAGAACACTTTCAAAGTATGTGCAAGGCCTTGGGTTCAACCCTCAAGTACCACAAACACACACGCATATACATACACACAAAAACCTTGATTATACTTAAGAAATCTGTTTCCTGAAAGTAAACATACGTTATTTATTTGCTTTGTAAACTCTATAAGACTGTTTAGGAAAAAAAAAAAAAAAAAGAAGCTCTGCCATCCATTTCTGAACTACAAATTCCAAGTGGAATCCAAATGAATTAATTTGGAAAGTCCCTTGAATTTTTTGGAATAGAACTAGAGCTATGGGTCATTTGTCCAAGTCTTGCCCTGGCTACCATCAATATTTTACAGTGACATTTTCTTAAACAGTTTGAACAAGGAGAGAATAGTATAATCAAAGATAGTTAACCAAGTAATAAGCGAGCAGATCTATTTGAAGATAGCATTTTTAAAAGTAACAGTATACTCTTAAGAAAACCAAATACAGTAGAGGCCTCCTTTATCCAGTATTGTTAAGCAATGAGGTTATCCATACAAGGACATTTTCCAGACAGTTTCTGACTTCCCTTTTACATGACAACACTTCAAAAATGATTTTGATGAAGATGGTTTTAAGATGTAATACATACTTCCTTGCTGGCTTACCTGAGCTGTTCTATTATGTTTTTGCTAAGCCTTTCTTTCAATGACTCAAGATCCCCAATTGTTAATCTCTATTGTGACAATTGTAGTACAATTTTATCCCCAGGGTTGACCACCATTCCTAGGGTTTCAGCTGTAGACCCCACTGCTATGCCTTCTTATGTCTCCCTTTCCACTATCTTCCCTTTTTTCTTGAAACTCTTATGTCTTCCTCCAGTGGTCCTTTCCTTCTTTTAATTCAACATGTTAAAAAGTGTCTCTTTATCTATTTTCAGTTACAAACATGACACATGCTCATGTAAGAAGACTTGAAAAATATGGGAAATTTTAAAGTATTCCTTACTCACATACAGATGTTCCATCCTTGCCTTTTTTTAACTCATGGATTTGTTTTAAAGTATATTGAGAAAACAATAGCTGAAATATTGAGAAAACAAAAACTAAAAATGTGCATTCTGCATTTTCTTTTTGAGATGGAAGTCTTGCTCTGTTGCCCAGGTTGATTTCAAACTCATGAGCTCAAGGGATCTTCCTACTTCAGCTGAGATTACAGTTGAGCACCATCACATGCAGCTCTATTCTACTTTTTGTATCTAATACAACAAATATTTTTTTCTGCAAAGGAAATCCTTTAAGCATAATATAATATGCCATCAAATTGATTTTCTAAATTCTCCTTATAAAAATTCTCCTTATAACTCCACTAACTGGCAACTTTTGTTTTTTTCTATACTATCTTGAAGCAGAATACAATACTTCACATCATACCTCCCAAAATGGGTCCACCTCACAGAGTGAAAAGAGCACACTAAAGATTTTAAGGAAAGACAAGAATTCACTTCATGATTTACAATTGAATAATATCCATCAAAATAAAAATGTATTAAAAAGAAACAGCCAAGAAGTTTAATATTCTAACATACCTAACAAAAAGATGTTAGACTAAAAAACTGTACATATGTACATATACACACATACAACGGCTAGGGTTTCACTCAATTGGCGAGTGCTTGCTCTGTGTGTTCTGAGGCCCTGAGTTTGATCCCCAGCACTGCAAAAATCAGAGAAGGACCTGGCAGCCCACTTCCAAAACAATCTTGAAACAATCAGCCACTGAAAACTGTGAATAGCAGAGAAGCACGGACATAGTGCCAGTCATGGCTCAGCATCAAGGAGTGTTTTATTCTGTTGTACATAGGGTTGCTGTGAGTCAGACTTAACATACACATTCATACTTCAGAT
Source organism: Pedetes capensis (assembly GCA_007922755.1). Classification (NCBI taxonomy): domain Eukaryota; kingdom Metazoa; phylum Chordata; class Mammalia; order Rodentia; family Pedetidae; genus Pedetes; species Pedetes capensis. The sequence goes on from VMDO01004066.1 coordinate 119,583, forward strand.
TCAGTGACAGGAGGCATACACTTACATATGCTCCAGAAACTCAAATTGATTCTGGAAGGATACACAAGAAACAGAACAGTGACAGCCTTAGGTTGGGGAGCCATTGGGCAGCTAAGGGTAGGCATCTCATATACTGCTCACCCTTTGATACTAATAGAGGGTAATGGTTGTTGTTGTTGCTTCACCAAGTGCTCGCATTACGCTTGCTCAGCACCACTATGAATTTATTTTGTTTGTTTAGTTCTTAAAAGCATAATAGCAACAGTGGATAGTTACTATTTACTGTGTACTGGGCCACAAGAACTTGTATATGTGTAATTCCATTTAACTCTCCCAATCACCCTGCAGATAAAGACACTAAGAAACATGGTGGTTAAGTTATTGGCCCAAGAGTATACCTCTGAGAAGCAACAGAGCTGCGATTTAAACACAAGCAGATTGGCTATAGAGTCTACATTCTTAAGTCCTGAAATATATAGTCACAAAATAAAAATAAAGACATAAAGCTATTTACAAAGTCCAAGTAGACTTCACAAATGAAAGAAATTATTCATTTTAAAGGAAAAAAAATCCATACAGATTATAGAATACTGGTGCAACTTTTTTCTCCACATCTCTTTAAAGCTCAAAATAGAAAGCAACAGTATAGTGATAAGTGACAACTATGTTAGAAGAGGAATTAGGCTGGATATTTTTAATGTATATGGTGTACTGTTTATGTAGTTAACTGGAATAACTCCAAAAATGCTTATCTATTCCAGAAAACTTCAAGAGCCTCAGTCCCACATCCCTTCCTGTTTCTGTGTTCCTCACCTCTCTGCAAGTGCCCCAGCAATCACAAGGGTCTTCACTCAAGGTCTGCCATGCCCACGTCCTGGGCTCTGTTATGCCTAAACCATTCTTTCAACTCCATGTTCCTGCCAGTCATAGTTCTAGACACCATTCAAGGTCATGATCAAATTTCAAACTCCAAGAGAGAACTCTCCTGATAAAATATGCATCAAAGCTCATGTCTCCCTCCTCCAGTGCTTTCTTAACTCCCTATCCCCTGGAAACGCAAACACAAATACAGCATGCAGTTGGAAAGTACATTATGGAAAAGGTCTATGTACAATTCTTTGCAAAATGAGTCTCAGGAGAGCAAGAATAATGCCTTTTTCTCATTTGCACCACCACCCTCACACCATCTGGTATATTTCAATCACTGTCCATTAAAACATTGCAAGAAGTGTAATAGTGTACAAGGAATGGCATGACTCATCAAGAAAACCTGGGACAGATGGAAACCTGGTAGGTGTGAGCAGCCATGGCTGGGCTTCTGGATGTTAGTCATCTTTGCTCCCCCCAGGATGTAAGATGGATGTGCTCCTCACACAAGAGCCAAGAAATTGCTGCCAAAGGAAGTGTGTGTTTGGGGGAAAAGAAAAAAAAAGAAAAAGGAAGACAGAAGAAAAACACAGAGGTTACCAGGGCACATGTTTCATGCTGCCATGGGACCTGTATAATGCAGCAAACTTCCAAAACTAGATGGACCTGGGGAGCCTCAAGGGCCTGGAGAATGGTTAAGGCCTAAAGATGACCTTGTCTTTACCCTGTCCCTCTCAGCTTCATCTCTGGTCTGTGTGCTGTGTGTGTTTATGGTGCAAAGGTCTTGGCACAATCTGCATCCAGGTTTCATATTAGCAAGAGGATTATGTTTTGTGGGGAGTTTGTTTGTTTTGTTTTCTGGGATGTTGGGGGATTGCAGAGGCGTGGGAGTGAGGATTAATCCTGCAGGTCATGGCCCTGAAGAACATTAAGGATCAGCTTGTCCACACCTAAATAAGAAGAGAAGCTGACCTTGTTGGATGGAGTGAAACCCTAAAGCATACAAAAAGAAAGGGAAAGTGGGAGACAGGCCAGAGACAAGAAGACTATGGGACCCCAGGCAAGATAGGCTTTCCCTCTTTCAAAGGAAAGCCTAGGGAGCTCCAGGAGTGCAGCACCATCCTCCAGCCTCTGGGTATGTTCCCATTGGCCCCAGGAAGCAGAGGCCCTTCTGATGCTGGCCCAGGGGCTGGTGCAAACATTGCAGGGTAGGACTCAAGTGCCAGGTCACAACATGCAAACATTTAAAACAGGTTTCCCTGAATATCTGTTGTTGCTAGGTGCCTTTCAGTCAGTGTCCGACTCATAGTGACCCTACATACAACAGGCAAAATACTATTGTTGGTGCTTCTCTGCTATTCATAGGGTTTTCAATGGCTGATTGTTTTTTGGGAGTGGGTTGCTGGGTCCTTCTCCCAAGCCTACAGCACCTGGTGTTCCCAGGCAGTCTCCCATCCAAGTACTAACCAGGCCTGACCCTGCTTAACTTCCAAGATCTCACAGGATCGGAAGCACTCAACATACTCTTGGGCAGTTTGGGATGAAGAAATGGATGAGGGGTTCCAGTGGAACTCCACTGAGACCTGCTAGAGGAAAGGAGTGAAGGAGGTGACTGCAAGGTCAGTGCTGGGTGGCTGGGAGCCCACATGGGTATCCTTGGGAAACAGGACAGGAAAGTACCTCCTCAATGGGGAGCAGGTTTGGAGAGGAACTGAGCAGCGTAAGGCCACAGAAGAGCATCCGGGAGAAACAGGCAAGGAGCCAGATTCTGGGCAGGACCCCTGGGTCACTAGCCTAGAGGCAGGACTACTAGCTCCGCCTAACGCTCTTTTGGAATCCACAGATACACAAGGATCTTTCTTATGTGTCACCATCCATTTTACTCTCACTCCCTTATAATTTGGTTGCCTAGTTTTATTTACCTAGCTTTTCCAGTCAAGTTATTATTCTGCACCTTGAGGAGCTTTATGAAAATGAAAGAAGAAGAAAAAAATAACATGAGTGGAAACTCCAAAGTCTTCTCTCCAAGAGACGGTGTATACATGTAGATAATCACACAAATTGCCGGAATTGCTGTACCAGAGTTGTGGGAGTTGTTTAGCACAGATTTGCATTAGATTATGTCAGATGTGGCTCTTTTTCTTTTTCCTTTAGGAGCGAAATGACAAATTCTTCCCAGGTGGCAGTAAGAAAATTAAAAGTACAGCCCATCTGCACTCTCACTTCAAATGAAAAAAAAAGATAGAAATTCCATTTCAAATGAATCTTTTCCATAAACTCAAGCACAGCAACAGATGTGGAAGAGCCCTGCAAGATAAAACACACCACCCCTGGTCCCCAATAAAAATAATCAATACTAGCTGCCATGCTAATGGTGCATATGCTTCCAGAATGCTACTGGCTATGCCAAAAATCATACCTGAGGACAGCTGCTGTGACAGTGGGGTCTGCCAGGGGCTGGTTACATTTTCTTTGTAGAAATGAGCAAGAGTAAAGGAAGATAGAGGCAGGAGGAGTGGAATGGGGTAGAGAGGAGCAAGAATAATCAAAGTGAATAATAGGAAATTATGCATAATAATAATTGATAAATGACCCTTGACCATGGGACTAGACATTCGACAGTTTAAGAAGTGCATGTAATTTGTTGTTATCACTTAACAGAAACATTGCCAGATGCATTCTGGGGTAAACAGATGTTCAGCTATGGCAGAGGAGCCAAGGCAAATATGGAAACCAAGGAAGAGCCAACATAAGCAAGAGCTAGTTACCTTCATGCTGGAGTTAATTTTGTATGCTGTGGTTATATTTCATCATCAATTTGAAATGGGTTCTAGGTGCTCCTTCATGATTCATTGTGTCAACAGAGTATGCACATTCTGCTACAACTGGCCATCAATCTAATCCAGTTATAAAAGATAAGTGGCAGTTTCCAAGGTAGATGGAAGAAATGTGTACCCATGTGCAAGTCTGCATAGACACCCAGACACACATTTGATACACTGTGCAAACACAGAAATCCATCCCACATCCCAGGCTCATCAACAACCTGGCCTTCCCTTAACCAACACCTTAGTGAATGACACCCTAGCCCCTACCATATGGCTAGTCCTCTGCTTTGTTATGCCTAGTATTTTCTCTGCGGAACTAAGAAGTCAACAGAAAGCCCAAAGGAAGCAGCTTCTTTGGCTCAAGATCCTCTTCAAAAGGGGTTGTTTTAACTCAGAACTGCATTCTCCTCAGTGATTTATCTGTGGTTCAAAGCCTTGGGATGCTCAAAAAAATCATCACTCCTTGATGATTCTCCTCCATTCTTCATCTCTATTTAAAAAAAAATTTTAATTGATAATTATTGCATATATCTAGGGTGTACAACACAATGTTTCAAAACAACAGAATAAGAGCCTAGAAGTAGGGTTGGGCAGAGGCAAACTATCCTAGGAGAGGCTTTAAAATGAAGCCTCTTTTCTGGAAACAGCAGAAGATTCTTCATTTTTATATCTCCAAAGCCCAATCTCCCCTGACCCAAGGAACTAAGCAAGTGACCACCCTGAGAACCTGTGTAGTCTCAGGAGATGGAGAAGTAGTGTGGACTCCAACTCAGGAACACAAATATACTTCAGTAGAGAGTATGGACTGTACAGCAGAGTTAAGCTGGTGGATAAAATATCTACCTTGGAGCTCCCAAATTCTGATGCAACAATCACAACACAGAACCACAAGAAATATGAAAAAGCAAGCCAATATGACCTTCCCAAAAGCTCATAACTCCTCAAAAACCAAAACCAAAGATACAGAAACAGTTGATATGCTAGACAAAGAACTCAATAGCCTAGTTTGAAAAGTGACCAATGACCTCAAAGAGGATTCAAACAAGTAGATGAATAAAGAAAGAAAGCCAATTCAGGATTTGGGTAAGAAAGTCAGCAACATGGATGAAATTTTCAACAATATTCTTAAACCCCAAAACCAGAAATGTTGAAAATGAGTCAATAAATCAAATAAAAAACATAGTGGAATGTATCACCAATAGACCAGATCAAACAGAAGAAAAAACACCAGGGATTGAAGACAAGGTCAAGGAAGAATTACATTCAGATAACAATAAAGAAAAATAAATAAATATGGTGACAACTTTCAAAAACCCTGGGACATGATCAAGAGACCAAACTTAAGAATTCATGTGGTAGAAAAATGAGCGGACATACAAACTAAAGGCAAACAAAACCTATTGAATGAAATCATAGCAGAAAATTTTCCAATCTTAGAGAAAGATATTGGACACACAAATACCAGAGACATTTAGAATCTCTAATAAACAGGAAATATACTCCCATATACATTATAGTTAAAATGCTAATACTACAGAGCAAAGAAACAATAATGTCAACTTACTTACAAAGGCAAACTCATGATAATAATACTAAATCTCTCATCAAAACTCCTAAAAGTTAGAAAAGTGTAGAACAATATGATCTAAGCCCTGAGAGTAAATATCTACCAACCAAGATTTATCTAGCAAAATTATCTTTTAAAACTGATGGCAAAATAAAGACCTTCCACGACAAGGACAAACCTAAATAATTCATGATCACCAAGTCAATATTGCAGAAGATACTTAATGGAATTCTACACATAGAGGAGAAAGACAATAACAAACATTAGAGGTCAGGAAAGAATAAACTTCATGAGAGGAATAGATGAACAAATGGAAGCCTAGAAGTAACCCCACACATACACACACAACTAATTTTTTTTTCTTTTTTTTTTTTATCTTGAGACAAGGTCTTGCTATATTGCTCAGGCTGTTTCTGGCCTTGAATCTGTGATCTTCCCGCTTCCACCTCCTGAGTCACTGGGATTACAGATGTAAACCACCACACTCAGCCTAAGGACAGTTTTTTCAATAAATGGTGTTCAGAAAATTAGGTGGCCAGAGGCAGACAAATGAAACTAGAACCCTATCTCTTACAAAATTTAAATCAAAATGGATTAAAGGCATATGTGTAAGACCTGAAACTATGAAATTCCTAGAATAAAACACAGGAAAAACCCTTTAGGCATTGTATCAGGCAATGGTGTCTTTGGATAAGACCCCAAAAGCATGAGAAACAAAAGGAACAATACACAAGTAGGACTACATCAAACTGAGAAAGCAAGGAATCATCAGAGTGAAGAGACAACTTACAGAATGGTAGAAAATATTTGCAAAATATACATCTAACAAGATTATTAACATCTAGAATATAAGGAGGGGCTGGGATTTAGCTCAGTTGGTAGAGCGCCGCTCTGCAGTCTTTGAAGTCCTGAGTTCGATTCCCAGCACCACAAAAATGGGAGAAGGGCATGGCAACCCACTCCCAAGGCAATCCCGAAACAATCTGCCATTGAAAACCCTATGAGGGTTGCTATGAGTCGGACATGACTCAATGGCACCTAACAACAACAAAAACAACAAGAATATAAGGAACTTGAAAAAACTCAGTAGCAAAAAACAACTTGAATTTAAAATGTGCAATAGATCTAACCAGACATTTCACAAAAGAAGACAAACAAGATGGTTAAAAGGTATATGAAAACATGATCAATATGACTAATCATCAAGGAAATGAAAATCAAAGCCTCAATGAGAGATCACCTCACTTCAGTAAGAATGTTATCAAAAAGATAAAAGATAACAAGCACAAGAGAGGATGTGGAGCAAAAGAATTCTTGATCACTGTGGAGGGAATGTAAATTAGTACAACTATTATAGAAAAAATATGGAACTTCCTCAAAAAAAAATTAAAGGGAATTACTATGTTGTTATTATGATCCTTGAACTCCATCAACAGAGCTATATCCAAAGGAAATGAAATCAGTATGTCAGGGAAACATTTCCACTTCTGTGTTTACTGCATCACCATTAACAAGACCTAGGAAATAGAAATAACCTAAGTGTCCATCAGCCTGCAGCCGTAGCTCTGTGGCATCCAATCCCATCAGATCTTGGAAGCTAAGCAGGGTCGGGCCTGGTTAGTACTTGGATGGGAGACCGTCTGGGAACACTAGGTGCTGTAGGCTTGGGAGATGGACCCAGCATCTCCCACTCCCAAAAATCCATCTGCCATCAAAAACCCTATGAACAGCAGAGAAGCACTGACAATAGTGTTTTGCCTGTGGTACATAGGGTCGCTGACTTGATGGCCCCTAACAAGTGTCCATCAAATGATGAATGCTTAAAGAAAATGTGGCACAAATACAAAAAGAAATAATGTACAGCCAAAAAAGAATGAAATCCTGTCATTTGTCATAACATGGATAGACTTGCAAATCATTATGTGAAGTGAGATAAGCCAGGCACAGAAAGACAAATGCCACATCATTTCACTCATATGGAGAATCTAAAAAATTGATCTCATAGAAGTTGATAGTAGAATGATAGCTTCCAGAGTATGAGGTGATGGGGGTGAGGGGTGTGGAGAGGAGAGGTGAGAGAAGAGATGGGGAAAGATTGATCAATGTATACCTAGTTATAGTCAGATAGAAGTAAGAAACTCTGGTGTGTTATTGCACAATAGAATGATTGTAGTTAACAATTATGTGCAGAATATCTCAAAAAGCTAGGGAAAGGATTTTGAATATTTTCACTATAAAGAAGTGACAGAAGTTTGAAAAGACCTGATTAAACATTACACAGTGTACACATGTATTGAAACACCACATAGTATCACATTCATTTGTCCAATGTTTATGTTTTTATGTACCAGTTAAAAAAATAATTTTAAGAGCCAGGCATTGTGGTATACACCCGTACTCCCAGCTATTCTGGAAGCTGAGTGAGGAAGATCTCTTGAAGCCCACGAGTTTGAGGCTACCCTAGGCAACAGTGAAAGACTTCATCTCAAAAATAAAATAAATAAGATTTAAACTAAAAACACAAGGAGAGACAGACCAGTTGAAAGAGTTCCAATGGACAAAAGTGGAACAAATTTACTAGCAAAGTCATGCTTGATTATAATTCAATATCAATGAGTCTATATTAGTTTTAAAAATGAATGAATAAAGTGGGGAAAATATACAAACTTCCCATGCAGAAGAATTCCATAATCTATAGCTTACACCCTCTATATCATTGTTAAGTACTCCCACTCCATTCTGCATTTTTGTTTTGAGACAGAGTCTTATTGAGTTTTGCAGGTTACCTCTGGCCTGGTGCTCAGATCATTCTGCCTCAGTACCCCAAGACAGTCAGATACAGTTATACACCATGGTATCTGGCTCTGTTTTTTTCCTTTCTTTCTTTTTTTCTTTTGTCTTCCTTTAATCCTTTCCCTTTTTTCTTTTGGTTTTATTCTTCTTTTTCTTTTTTCCTTCTTTTGTTTGCTTCATTTCTCTTCTTCTTCTTCTTTTTTATTTTTGTGGTACTGGGGGTGGAACCCAGGGCCTGGTGCCTGCACGCTTTGAAGTGCTGAACCACTGAGCTACACCCCCAACCCATTTTTACTTTTTGAGAAAGGGTCTCGCTAAATTACACAGACTGCCTCTGGTCTCAAACTTGAGATCCTCCTGCCCCCACCTCCCCAGCCCCTGGGATTACAGGCATGCACCACCACACCCAGTGCATTTCTCTTTCTTCTAATGTAATTTTTCTCTTTTAATATTTTTGGCTTTTATTGTGTGTGTATACCTCTTTCTATTTGCTGTACTTCTAATATAATTTTCACTTTTTTAAAAAAGAAATCACTTAGGCTGTTTATTTTTTCCCTTTTTATGTTTACATATTTTGGTTGTGCCTATTTTTCATTGTTATTTTACAGGAATTGTTTTTTTGTTTATTTGTTTTGTTTTGATTTTGGCTTGGTTTGTTTACTTTTTGCTCTTTTCTCTTCCTAAAATCCATTTCCTTTCTGGATCTTCTTTTTCCTTTCTTTTACTTAAAACTTACTGCTTCCTTCTTTCCTCCTTTCTCTCCCCTTACACCTTTTATTTCAGACAATTACTATTTTTATTTTCACCTTAAATAATTTGTCACTTCACAGCTTATTCTGTATTATTGTCATAATTTTCTGTTCTATGGGTATTAGTGGGGAAGTACCTTGCTTTAACTGATTTTAAGTATATTTCTATACCTATTTTGGTTGGGTATTGTACCTATTACAATGTGTGTCTTCTCCTCTGGGAGTGGTACTGGGGCTTGAGATCTCAAGAGAAAGTCATTCACTATAATGATCCCCAAATAAAATGGGGAGAGATATCCATCCCAATAGATAGACAAGTCATAAAACAGAAACACAAGAAACATGAAAAAGCAAGACAACACAACTCTTCCAAAAGACAATAACTAGTAGATTGGGTTGAAAAACAAGATCCAACAATTTGATGTCTGTAAGAAACACATCTCAGTGGCAAGGACATTCACAGACTGAAAGTAAAAGGAAAGAAATTGATAAACCAAGCAAGTTGAAGTAAAAAACAAATGAACAAACAAACAACAAAAACAGGAAGAGAAGTCATCCTTATTTCACACAAAGTAGACTTCAAGCTAAAATTAGTCTGCATAGATAAAGGTCACTACATTTTAACAATGGGAACAATCCATCAAGAAGATATAACAATTATAAATATATGGGTACCAAACATCTGTGTACCCAATTTCATTTAAAAAAAAAAAAACACTACTGGACATAAAGGGACAGATAGGTCCAGAAACAATAATAGTGGGTGGTTTCCATACCCAACTCTCTCAATAAATAGAACGTCTACACAAAAAAATCAACAAAGAAACTTCTGAGTTAAATAGCACACTAGATCAAATGGACTTAATAGACCCAGCAACCCACTCCCCCCAAAAATCAATCTGCCATTGAAAACCCTATGAACAACAGAGAAGCACTGACAATAGTGTTTTTACCTGCTGTGCGTAGGGTCGCAATGAGTTAGATACCAACTCGACGGCAGCTAACAACAACAACAGAATATTTCATCCAAAAGTTACAGAATACACATTCTTCTCAGCAGCCTATGGAATTTTTTCTAAATTAGATCAACTTTAGGCCATAAATTAAATCTTAACAAATACAGAAAAATCAAAATAATTTCATGTATCTTATCAAATCAAAATGGAATAAAACTAGAAATCAACAGCAAGAAAAATTATAGAAACTATACAAATACAGCCTGCAGCTGTACCACTATAGTGTCTGATCCTGTCAGATCTTGGAAGCTAAGCAAATGGGACCTGATTAGTACTTGGATGGGAGACCACCTGGGAACACCAGGTGCTATAGGCTTGGGAGAAGGACTCAGCAACCCACTCCCCCCCCCCAAAAAAAAGACAAACAAACAAAAAAACCACAATCAGCCATTGAAAACTCTATGAATAGCAGAGAAGCACAACTGTAGTGTTTCATCTGTTGTATATAAGGTTGCTATGAGTCAGACACCAATTCAATGGCACCTAACAACAACAACAAAATGCAAATACATAAAAATTAAACAATGCAGTCTGACATGATCATTGAATCCTTGAAGAAATCAGGGAGGAAATAAAGAAATTCCTAGTATGAAATGAAAATGAAATCAAAACCTACCAGAACATTTTGAGATACAGCAAAATCAGTTCTATAAGAGAGGTTCATATTCATGAATACTTAAATATAAAAAACAAAAAGGAACTCAAATAACTTAATGATGTACCCTCAAGGTCTTAGAAAAACAAGAAAAATAAAGTTCAAAATCAGTATATGAAAAGAAATAATAAAGACCAGAGCAGAAATTAATGAAATGAAGACTAAAAGAACAATAAAAGGAATTGATGAAACAAAAGCTGGTTCTTTAAAAAGATGAACAAGATCAACAAACCCTTAGCCAAACTAACCAAAAGAAAAATAGAACTAGAAGACTCAAATTAATAAAATTAGAAATGAAAAGGGGGACGTTACAATAGATAACAATGAAATCCAGAAAATTATTAGAAAATACTTTGAAAACTTGTATTTAAAAAAACTGGAAAACTTAGATGGATAAATTCTGAAACACATATGACCTCCTAAAATTCAACCAGGAGGATATAAACAACTTAAATAGACCTATAAGGAGCAGTGAGATTGAAGCAGTAATAAAATCTTGTAACAAACAAACAAAAAGGCACAGGATCAGAGAGATTCACTGCTGAATTTTATAAGACCTTTAAATAAGAATTAACATCAATGCTCCTCAAACTGTTCCACAAAATAGAAATGGAAGGAAGAAACTTATTCTATGAAGCCCTTATGCCAAAACCAAATAAGGATATAAAAGTAAAAGTGCAGACCAATTTCCTTGATGAACATAGATGCAAAAATCCTTAATGAAATACTTATGAATCAATTTCAAGAACACATTAAAAAGATCATACACTATGATCAAGTTGGTTTCACTCCAGGGATCCAAGGCTGGTTCAACATACACAAGATAACAAATGTAATACAGCACATATATAGACCTAGAGACAGAAATCACATGATCTTCTCATAAGATACAGTTGATGAAGGTCAACATCTTTTCATGACAAAAATCCTAAAGAAACTAGGAATTGAAGGAACATAACTCAACATAACAAAGGTAGAATATGAACAAACTAAACATAATAAAGGCAATATTAAGGCCAATATATTAAATGCAGAAAAACTGAAATCATTTCCTCTAAAATCAATAAAGAGAAGGATGCCCACTCTTTCTACTGGTATTCAATATAGTAATTGAACTCTTAGCCTCAACCATAAGGCAAAAGAAAGAAATAACAGGAATAGAAATAAAAAAGGAAGAAGTCAGATTATCCCTATTTGCAGACGACATGATCTTATTCTTAAAAGACCCTAAAGACTCCACCAGAAAACTCTTAGAACTGATCAACACTTTCAGCAATGTAGCAGGATACAAAATCAACATACAAAAATCAGTAGCCTTTCTGTATACCAAATCAAGCAGGCTGAGAAAGAAATCAGGAAACAATCCCATTCACAATAGCTTCAAAAGAATAAAATGCCTCAGAATAAACCTAGCCAAGGAGGTTAAAAACTTCTACAATGAAAACTTTAGCAAACTGAAGAAGGAAATTGAAGAAGACACTGTTGCTGTTATGTGCCCTCGAGTCGACTCATAGCGACCCTCTGTACAACAGGCGAAACACTATTGTCAGTGCTTCTCTGCTGTTCATAGGGTTTTCAATGGCAGATTGATTTTTGGGAGGGGGTTGCCAGGTCCTTCTCCCAAGCCTACAGCTTCTGGTGTTCCCAGGCGGTCTCCCATCCAGGTACTAACCAGGCCCGACCCTGCTTAGCTTCTGAGATCTGA
>VMDO01004067.1:0-52558 GCA_007922755.1 Pedetes capensis
GCATTGCTCTAGGAAAAGCTGTGGCAAAAGATCTCTTTAGAGTATTGAAAAGCAAAGATGTCACATTGAAGACGAAGGTGCGTCTGACTCATGCCATGGTATTTTCAGTGGCATCATATGGTTGTGAAAGCTGGACATTGAACAAGAAAGACAGAAAAAGAATTGATGCTTTTGAATTGTGGTGCTGGAGACGTCTATTCAATATACCACAGACTGCCAAAAGAACCAACAGATCTGTCCTAGAAGAAGTACAACCAGAGTGCTCCTTGGAAGCAAAAATGGCCAAACTGCATCTTACATATTTCGGACATGTAATCAGAAGAGAACAATCCCTGGAGAAGGACATCATGTTTGGAAGAGTGGCAGGTCAACGCAAAAGAGGAAAACCCTCCACCAGATGGATTGACACAGTGTCTGCAACAATGGGCTTAAACATAAATAAGATTGTTTGCCTGGCACAGAATTGGCAAGTGTTTCGATCTGCTGTACATAGGGTCGCTATGAGTCGGACTCAACTCGACGGCACCTAACAACGACAAGTAACTTTTCTATTGCAAAAGAATTTCTGCTAGGCTTTGAAGAAGCTAACTTATTGAGTTTGAAACTCACCTTTCAACTCAGTAATGTATAGAAGATCCCTTTGTTGTCTCCCCCAAAGGAGGATCAAGGGTCCCACAGCAACCTGCAAGAAAGCAGAAAAAAACCAGTGGTTTGTCTCCCAGCAGAACCTTCTATGGGTACAAATACACCCATATAAGGACTCCATCATATATTTTATTTCACATAGAAATTTCCTAGCATATTTTTAAAGTGAGATTATGGCTCCCAAAGTGCTGATACAAATAAATTACAGATTTTTTAATCTCTCCCAACATAAATATTTCCAATTGGAACAAACTCTCTTCTCTCCCACTTGTTCATGATTGAAGCAGGGAACCAAAAAACTGAAAATTCCTCCACAAAACCTACAAAGTGAAGGCTTTCTTATCCCATGTGGAAAAACTGTGCACATACTAAAATTATTTTTGCTTGCTCAAGATTTAACTGTCCAATTCTAGGGAAAAAATTCAGAGCTTTCTAACTCAAAAGGTTTTCTATTTAGAATCACTTCTAAATAGGATTCCTTTGTGAGAGGCAGTTTCACTGAATGAATTGTTTAATGGGTCACAACCTCTGCCTTTGGGCTCATGGATTGTATCATAATTAAATTTGGATTCATCAGAGTCATCCACCAGCACCCCAGACACACTGGAGCAGTACTTCTAAGGCAATAATAACTGTCCGAGCATTGAGTTTTTCCTTAGAGAGCACCATAAATGGATGATTTCTGTTTGCCATCCCTAGAACAAGGTTTTGTGATATTGAAGAAGGCTTAGTCCTGCAAGTATATTTTCCAGCTCACAATAGATTTCACAAGAAGCCTTGGGGATGGCTCCTCAACTCACACAATCTATAAACTTGCATTCATATCTTGACTCCTCCATAGTCCACTGTCCCCACAGTTGGTAAGGAAAAAATCAATCTTTCCTGTAGAATTTTCCCTCTTCTTGATATTCCATGGTCACCCAATCTCCTTCAACCCCTTTATTGCTCTGGTTTTGAGATTTTCCTCCCCTCTTTCATTCCACCCATTTCCAAGTGAATGGAAATGATGGAGAATGAGTCAAGCACCTACAAGACACTGAGATCTTTCCAAGTATGAAGACCAGACGCCTGTTGCAGTATTTGTTATTATGGTATGGATCTCTTCCTCTTCATCTACCATCCTCTCTTCACCTACTCTAGCCTTGAGACTCAGGGTGGAGAAATAAGGTGAAGAAAACAAGACACACAAACAACACCCTACTCTCTGGAACTTAGAGAGCACTTACTACATACCAGACACTGCGAAAAGTGCTTCAGAAATATTATACTGGTTAATTCTCACAAAAAACCTTATTGTTCCCATTTTATAGATAAGGATATGGAGACTGGGGACCATACAACCAGTTAATGTTGGCCAAAGTTTGAATCACCCTTTGAAACCACTACTACACTCTGCAAAGAGGGAGCATGACAGCCAAGTCCAGTGAATGATGGGTTTGGGCCACCAATATGAAGGGTCAGAGTGTGGTTGGAGTCACAGGTGGTAAGAGAATTTACAAGAGCTTGAGTGTTTAGTAGTTGTTGTTAGATGCCCTGGAGTCGGGTCCAACCCATAGAAACCCTGTGTACAACAAAACGAAACACTGACACTGTGCCATGCCCAGCACTATGTCAGTGCTTCTCTGCTGTCCATTGGGTTTTCAATGGCTAACTGTTCCAGGATTGTTTCAGAAGTGGGCTTCTGCGTCGTTTTCCCAAGCCTACAGCACCTGGTATTCCCAAATGGTCTCCCACCCAAGTACTAACCATGCCCAACCCTGCTTAGCTTCTGAGATCAGATGGGATTGGACACCAGGTGTTACTGCTGCAGGCATTTAGCAGAGTAGAAAGTTTATTAGAGCACTGCAAGGGAAGAGCAGGCAGAGCAATGAGGTCAATTCATTACCATTCACCAGAAACTGGTCTATTGGTGCTCATAAGATGTTTCTGGGCAGTCTGCAGCTGACTTGACCTTGGCTAGGAATAGCTCACTTATGGAATAGTTTGTGGGCTTGTTCTACACAACCTTGTTTTGAAAAGTCCCTGTATCAGCCAGTTTGTCCTTGTAGCATGTGATTTTGAGAATAAAGCTGGCTCTCAGAGAGTGCTTGTCTCTGTCATGTCATGTTGCCCTTTACAGCACCCCTCGAACATGGCTTTCCCATCACAGCAAGTACTCTTTTACAATATCGGGACTTACAGTCTCCAAAGTTATGATTCAGGGAGAGGTGAGATGACCTGGAAGTATAACATCAGATACATTCTTGTCAATCTGGGGTAGATATTCCAAACCAGGGATGATTTGTCCCCTTGGAGACGTGGCAATTCTGGAGATATTTTTGGTTGCCACAACTGGGAACTTCTACTGGTATCTAGTGGGTAGAAGCCAGGGGTGCTGCTAAACACCCTACAATGAACAAGATGTATCTCCAGCAAAGAAGTACCCAGCCTAGAATGTCAACAGTGACGAGGTCCAGACACCATGGCTAGGGGTTTGCTCTGGTTGGCATATTTGATTCTCTTACGTCCATTTCAACAGTCTCATCTGAATCTTTGGCTGTGAGAGACAGTGAGTCCTGGCAGGGAACAGAGAGACTATAGCTAAAGGACAAACCGACTTTCAAAGAATCTCCTGATGAACAAAACCTTGCCTGGAGCAACACACTCTGAGGGCACTATTTTGGGAACAGGAACCCAGCAAGTCAACTGTCTGGCATTTACACACCCATCACTCTCAGAGCTGGCGCTTCCTGGAAGCCTGCCTGTCCCAAGAAAGCGGTTGAGAGTAAGGAGAGTGGTTACCCTGGAACATGCCGTTGCAATGAGAAATCCGAAAAGGAAAAAAAAAATCGCAACAAACTTGTCACTTGATGCCAGCTGTGAATGTTCCTCATTAACCATAAGTGAAAGGAAGTGCAATCATTTCCACCGTACTCATAATGCAGTTTCTCTGGGGTTTGCCGGAACTGAGGAGACACTGGGGAAAAAATGCATAGTTCTGTGGTTTGGGAATCAAAGCCTGATTAGTGAGAAGATAAATTCAGTGGACTTCGGTAATAAGACCTATGTCCCAATCACACCTATATTGAGCAAGCCCTAGAAGTCAAAGAATGGTAGGGCAACTTCATTCGTAAGCCTTATGACATAGTCATCCTTGACAGAAGTGGCCCATACCTCAGGTCTCCTTGATAAAGATAACATTTTTGAAGAATATAGATATAGAAGCACACAGTACAAAAACAGACCTTAGGCTTAATTAGTGATCATGTTTTTTCACCTGCTGTCCATTACTATTTAATCTGTACAGTAGAGAAAAGTTAGCTAAACTGTCCAGAAACATCTGGATATTATAATACCCAACATATATAATAGTTAGAGCTAATGAGCTAATGAGCCTAAAGATAGAAAGAATATTACTTAGTTGCTGTTTCAGCCTTCAGTCAATGAATATAAATAGACATTCACTGATCTTTTGTCTTACTTAAATATTATACACTTTATTGAACTGGTGAATTACATTAACTATTTTGACATTTTTTCTCTGTCCTCTGTCTATTCTTCCTTCCTGTTAGAGAAACCCATAATGAAATGATGTGACTTATTTTGCTCAAAGATTCTATCAATTGATTGAAATAATTCATATAGAAAGTCTTATTTATATATTTTACATATATTTACATACTTTATATATGTAATATATAATACATGTATTATCTATCATCTATTTATATGTATGTACCTACCTACTTGGGCTGGGATTTAGCTCAGTGGGTAGAGCACTGCGCTGCTGTCTCTGAGGCCCCGAGTTCAATTCCCAGCACCACAAAAATGGGAGAAGGGCCTGGCAATCTACTCCCAAGGAAATTCCGAAGCACTCAGCCATTGCAAACCCTATAAGGGTCGCTATGAGTCAATACTGACTCGACAGCACCTAACAACAACAACAACAACCTACCTACTTATGTCTAGCACATAAAAAAAGAATGGTAAGGCAACTTTAGTGGAAAACATCATTGTTTATATTACAGAACTGACACATCAACTTGGAAAGCATGCTATTGATGACAGAAAATAATGTTTTATCTCCCTTTATTAGTAAATGATGATGGGGTACAGAGTAATATGGCATTGGCTTTTCCCATTATAACTACAGAAAATATTTTAATTAGCCTTTAAGGCATTCTTATAGGGGGAAAATCAATTTGTTGATAGTGTTTCTTGCCTGGTGTCTGGTTTTGGCAGCTCATTACACTATCTTAATCATGAGAACTATTAATCATCATGTTTGTTTCTTTAAAAATCATTCTAGATTTTACCCAATTCTGGGTAAAGTTTGTTTATATCTTCCAATGTTCTTAACTGCTTCATGGCAAAAGAAAATATGAAATGACTATTCATTATTGCCTCATGGAATACCTTTTTAAATTATAATATTTGGGCAAATTTTATTCCTATACTTCTTTGAGCCTGGGATGTCTTTTGTCCCCAGTCTCTCCAAATTCTCCTGTCATTCAAGGCTAACCCACATGCAAATCCCCCCATCCCCATTCTCGACTCCCTTTCATTGGTAACCAAATGTGTCACTTCACTACCAACTCTCTTGCTTCCTTCTTTACGAAGCATTTCTAGTGATCATTTTGCTTAACGTAATTATTTTTCTGTGTCTGCCTTCCTGAATTAAAATTCCCTCAGAGGGACAGACAGCATCTTACACAGTTTTCCATCCCAGGAAACTGACAAGGTGCCTGGAATTAGTAATTGTCCAATAATGGTTGTTTAAATTTCATAGAATCACGTGAGTTTCATCAGATAGAAATTGCTTTCCATGTTGTTCTCCTGGTTTGTTTGAAGCAGTTTATTTCAAACATTAAGAGAACCAGACCTAACTAGTTAGAACAAGCCATTCTGATGTCTTCCCCTGCTCCAGACTTAATTTTGAGTTCCAGTATGTGCCAGGAAGTGAGCAGAGTATTTTCCAATGTATTTGCTGCCTCAGGTCAGGCCCACATGAAATACGCTAGTCCAACTAGGTGAATAATGTGCTGAATATTTGGCCTGGCTGTATGTGCTTATCAGCAACCTAGTTAATAATTAAGATAGACTCATCTATAAATAAGTATATTGTCTGAAAACTCTCCCACTCATTCTCTCATTCAATAACTTCCTCATTTATTACCCCCCAGTTTTTTACCAGCTAGTGACATTTCTGGGAGAAGGGCTAGCAATCCACTCCCAAGGCAATCCCGAAACAGTCAGCCATTGAAAACCCTATGAGGGTTCCTATAAGTCGGAATTGACTCAACAGCACCTAGCAACAACAACAGTGACATTTCAATGTGAGGTATGTACTGGACATCTTTAGCAATTAGAAATACAGAGCTCAGTAAGGAAATAGAATAACCTCATACAAAGAAATGTAGAAACATATCAATATGAGGTTCTACCTTTTAACATCTAACAAGCTAAAGATTGAATGATTGTTTTAACATAAAATATCCACCTAGAATGTTTTCTAGATGAGCAAGTGCATATAATTTTCAGGAAAAAGAGTACCCCAGTTAACTGCATTTCAAATATACACAATGTTCCTTGGGATAGCATAGTGCAGACCAAGTTTATGAGCAAAGAGAGTCACTGCAAAGATTAATCCAAAGTCAGTGATCAGGTATGGGGAAATCCAGCTACAATACTGTCCTGCTATTCTGCACTAGGCTCTAGGAGAGCCCAGGCCTATCATCTGTTTTAATTTTATTTTCCTAGGACCTGATACCTGATTCCCTATAGCAAGAAAACTTCTCCTAGGCTGCAATTGGTGGCTGGGTTCCTGCTTGCGAATATCAAAAATGGTACAAATCTTCCTGGAACTGTGAGTGTATTTTCATGGAGGAGGAATCCAGGCACAATTGAAGAGTAGATCCTCAAGTTTTACTTAGCTTAGTGAGACCCTGTCTCAAGATAAAAGTAAGTAAACGGTCTGGGAATGTAGCTCAGTGGTACAGCACTTACAAAGCATGCAAGCCAGGCCCTGAGTTCAGCCCCCAAGTACAGCAAAAGAAAAAACAAACAAAAAAAGGAAACTGTTATATTCCAGAAAGGAAAAGCTTTGCTTCAATCATGGAAAAATTTAGGGCATAATGTAGGAGAACTTTCAGGCAAAATCATCTCAAATCCCTTTCATTCACTTAAATTTTCCCCCTTTATTGGTAAGTGTTGGTAGGGCACAGAGTAATACAGCATTTATTTTTTTCCATTGTGCAACTATTAAACCACTTTTGGTTATACTTTTATCAATTTACAAGGTTTATGGAACATTTTGACTAATATGTAGTAAAACACATATGCATATTCCCTTATTTTTATATTCATTTAATTTTTAAATATTTTATAAAGTTTTAAAACTGAAAGTAATATTAGATATAATCTAGGACAACACTTATTTTTGTTGTTCTTAGGTCATCACTACTTTGAGGAAGGAACTTTTCCCCGGTCATTTCCTGTATTCGTTCAAACCTGGAGGGCTCATTTTCTGGCACTGTATTTGACAGTACTTCTCCACTATTCATAGGGTTTTCAAAGGCTAATTTTTGCAGAAGTGGGCTCCCAGGTCCTTCTCCCTAGTCTGTCTTAGTCTAGAGGCTCAGCTGAAACCTGTCCACCATGGTGGCCCTGCTGGTGTCTGACAGGCACAAGGGGGACACTTGTTTTGGAGGTTAGGCAATTGAGACCACGTTTTATGGCTTGGGCACTGGTTGACCAGTTTTGCCATTTGCGGCGACTAAGGGCTATAGAAGACAACTGCAGGTTCACAGGGAATGTGGGAAGGAGAAAGGGTGATTTGAAGGTTTGGACTTGAGATTGACATGTCTACACATGTCCAGGTAAAGATATCTAGAAAAGAAATGGATTGACAGGTCTTGTGCTCTGGAGAATTTGATGTGTGTGTGTGTGTGTGTGTGTGTGTGTGTGTGTGTGTGTGTGTGTAAAATACTGGGCAAATTATCAGTATGTGAATAGGAAATTACATCCATAGCCATATTTAAGAGGTTGGTAAAGAAAATGCAAAAGAAACAAAGCAACGTAGTGTCAAAAGGAAAATCCAGAAAATCCAGCCTGATGGAAGTCAAGAAATGACAGGTTTTTTCCCCGACAATGTCAAATTCTTCTGAGCAGTTCAACAAGGGCAGCAAAACATATCTAAAGGTAGTGACATAAGAGGTCACTGTTTTTTTGTTTTTGAGAGGCTGGGGACAGAACCCAGGACCTTGTGCATGGTAGGCAAGCATTCCTCCATTAAGCTACACATCCAGGCTGAAAGATCACTGTTTACATGAACAGAGCTGTGTCTGTGTGGAGGGATGAGTACAAAAGGCAGATTACAAAAGCTTGAACAGTTTGGGGGAGAACAGACAATAAGTAAGCGTGCAAACTGTGCAAATTCTCACTTGTTATTGAAGAGGAAAAGAGAACTGGACAATGCTGGCAAGTAAAGCAAGGGAGAAGAGGGTTTTATTCGGATGGAAGAGACTATTTGTGTGGGATTAGAAAGGATCCAGAAGAAAGGTAGAGATCAGAGAGGTGAAGAAAATAGAAGCAGGAAGTCACGGAACTTTGGCAGGAAAGGTTGCTGCCTAGGGATTGCAGGTTCTATTTCAGTGAGTTCTTAAGAATATTGGGTCTCTTTATTCAAAGAGCGATGAGGAAAGCAGGAATGATGATACAAAGGAACGAGGCAAAGTCAGGAAGGATCTTCTTGTTGTTGTTGTTAGGTGCCATTGAGCTGGTATCCGACTCATAGAGACGCTCACAGGGTTTTCAATGGCTGTTTCGGGATTGCCTTGGGAGTGGATTGCCAGGACCTTCTCCCATTTTTGCGGTGCTGGGAATTGAACTCAGGACCTCAGAGACTGCAGCGCAGCGCTCTACCAACTAAGCTAAGTCCCAGCCCAGGAAGAATCTTAGGCTTCAGTAATTTCAATGGTGACATGTGAAGCCTGGGCACAAGGTAAACAGCCTGCATTAGAATTGCTTTTCAAAACTTGAAACTGGGGGCATTAAAGAAACATAAAGGGAATCTGCTATGCCTTTCTCTGGGCAGCCTGACCAAAGACAAGGTCCACAGATACGTTAACATAAGAGTGGGTGCCACAGGGCAAGCAACACCCACTTTTTGGTTCTACTGCACCAGCCCACCTCACCAGAGATTGGATGAGATATAATTCAGGGAATTCTTGTCCCTCTAGCAGGCTGCTGTGTATAACCCTATTATGAGAGAAGTTCACACAATTGGTAAGTGTAGATAAAAGACAGTGAGCTGTGGCTATTCTATTTATTATTGACTACATATCTCACAAAAAAGTGTTCATTTGGTTTTCTCCAAGCGTTAGATGTATGTGTTAGAATGTTTTTGATGCAAGTCCCAGAATATCCACTCTAAAGTAGCACCAACATTAAGAAGCCTTGTGAAGGGCAATGCAGGGTTCTTTAATTCAGTGGATAAACAATGGCATCAGGGACTATGCATCTCAACATCATTCCACCTTTGGCCTTGAACTGTCTCCTTCTCTTCCTCAATACTATCTCTTGTGTCTCCCATGTATTCCTTTCTTGTCCTTTTCTCTCTACTTTGCCCATCCTTCACTGTGTGTCTTAATGATTTTCCCCTTTTTTTCTCTTCTCTCACTTTCCCCTATTTTCCCACCTGTCTCTATTTTTTTCTTTTTTAAATTACTTTTTCATTCCCATTTTGCATTAACTGGTCTTTCTATGTCAGGCAATGTAAGTGACTGTGGGTAGGAAAGGTCTCTTACTACCTATAAAAAATATTTAATGGCTGGGCGCAGTGACACAAACCTGTAATCCCAGCAGCTCGTGAGGCGGAGGCAGGAGGATCACAAGTTAGAGACCAGAGGGAGTCTGCGGAACTTAGCGAGACCCTCTCTCAAATAAGTTAAAAAAAGGGGCGGGGGGAGGGCTGGGGTGCAGCTCAGTGGTCCAGCACTTAGGCCCTGGGTTCAAGCCCCAGGACCACACACACAAAAATATTTAATGTATGTTACCTCGTTCTGTTTTACACAGGGTCTCTATGAGTCGGACCTGATTCTATGGCACCTAACAACACCACCATCAGGGTGTCCTTAGCAAAATGTCTATGCCTCAGTAAAGATGGATGGAGATCACATTCTTTCTCCCTGGTCATTCATCATTCAATAGTCTAATTTGGGCCTCTTTACAAAGAGACTTGATTTCCATTAGGAAAAAGTGGAGATTGCAAGACTTCTTATGGCCTTCGTGCTGAAATCTGCTCATTCGGTTGAACACTGCAAGTCACAAGGCTGTTGCTCATACAAAGAGAAAAGAAATAGGCCCCATTTGTGGGAGGAGTAAGAAAAGACCATGTAGGCTGGGACCAATAATTGCACCCATTTGGAAATAGTCTTCCACGGGTAGTGATATGATCAATGAAATTTCAAAGATGGCATTAATAGATCAGCTACATTTCAAAAATAGCAATTTGAAAATCTCCATGTGGTATAGACAGAGAACTAAGGAGCAGAAGAGAATAGAGTACCCAGGAAAAAGCACAAAGACATAAGGAAATTTAATATACATACACGAAAAAAGTTGGAATTTCAAATCAATGTGAGTAAAGATAAACAGTTTTTATGGAAATGTTTATTCATATGAGGGTATGATTGAAAAATACAGTGAATGTTTAAATAAAACATTTATCACAGTAAGAGACACATCACCATTAATCCCACTCAAAATACTCCTCTTGGCTTTGGAAACATCCCATCAATCTTGCCACTTTCTGAAGCAGTTCTGGAAATCTTCTTTTGTGTCTTTGCTTATATCCTCTGTCGTGACAATGATCCATGTCACACATTACTCTTGGTACAGCGATTTCTGTCAAATAAAACCATCATGTTGTGTCCTGATCCACCTTATTCACGAGACCTGACAATGCAATGTCTGGCTTTTCCCCAAAGTAAGAGTGACCATGAAAGGGAAGCACTTTGAATTCAGGACATCAAGGCAACCTTGATAGCACAACTAAAGATACTCACAAATGAGGACTTCCAGAACTGTTTTAGGAAGTGGCAGGAGCAATGGGATAAATGTGTTCACAGCAAGAGGGAGTATTTGGAGGGGGACTAGTGACAATATATATTTTACCATAAATTTTTTTTAATTTAAATGTTCCCTGTACTTTTTGATCACACCACATCCTTGTAAATTCAATTCAATTGCAAAAAGAATAATACAGAGATATCCCATGAACACTTTTCCCATCATAGTAAGTATCACAACGATGATGCTGACTCAACAAGCTACCAATTTTAATCAGACTTCCCTAGTTTTAATTACATGTGTGTGTTTGTAGGTAGTATTATACTATTTTATTACCTGTGTAGGTTTGTGGATACACTACCACAGTCAATAAACTGAGGAGTTTCTACACCACAAGTATCCCTCATATTGTTTTTATATAACTACACTAATCCTCTCACCCCACATCCTTTCACATACCAAGCCACTAGCAACCACTAGTCTACTTTCAATTCTAAAATTTCATAATTGAAAAAATGAAACTTCAGCAGAATTACACAGTAAGTGTCCTTTGGGTATTGGCTTTATTTCTCTCAATATAATTCCTTGGAAATTCATCCACAGTGTTGTACACATTCATCTTCCACTTTTTTGTTGCTAAGTAGTATTCCATAGTATAGATGTACCATGGATACCCATTCACCTGTTGAATGACTTCTAGTTTGATTCCAATTTGGGCTATTATAATCAAAGCTTTTATGAACATTCATCAGCCGAGTTTGTGAACATATGTTTTCATTTCTCTGCAGTACATGTCCAAATATACAATTGCTAGGTTCTATGGTAATTACAAGTTTCATTTTATAAGAAACTCCTGTACCCAGTGTCTTCAGACTGGCTGTACCATTTCACATTGCCACAAGCTATTTAGGGTGGTTGAGATTCTCTGAATCTTTGCCAATGTTTGGTGTTGTCATTACGTTGTTGTTAGGTGCCATCGAGTTGTGTCAGACTCATAGCAACCCTCACAGGGTTTTCAATGACTGAGCTATTCTGATAGACATGTAGTGGTATACCCTTGTAGTTTCAACTTGCATTTTCCCAAAGAATAATGTTAAATATCTTCTCAAGTGCTTACTTGCTATCTTTATATCTTCTTCACTAAAATTTTGCTCATGTCTTTAGCCTTTTCCTAATGGATTGTTTATGAGTATATCTCCACTCTGACTCTTACTTTGGCCATGTAACTTCTTACAGCAATGAGATATTAACAAATGTTGCACAAAAAGGAGATTGAAAAGGTACATGTTCTGACTTGAGTTTAATTGAGTTTTGACATTTGTTTATATATTCTAGGTACAAACCTTTTTTTTTTTTTTTGATGTGGTTTACAAATATTTTCTCCCAGGCCACCATTTGCGTTTTCATGCTTTTCATGAGTGTTCACAGAACTAAAGTTTTTAAATTCCCTGAAGTCTGACTTACAGATTATGCCTTTTATGCAAAATACTTTCATGTCCAGACCAACAGCTCTTTGAAAGACATACTTATCAGGCAGGATATTCCAAGAGTTTAAGAGGCTGTCTCCCAGGAGCAAAGAACTACCTTTTGTGCGTGTGTGTGTGTGTGTGTGTGTGTGTGTGTGTGCGTGCGCAAAGGGTCAACAACCTGCTGAGATGCTCCATAACTATACAGTTTCAATATAGCCACCTAATATTAGTAAGTTATCAAAGTTGCTCAAACATCAGTGTGTTTATCATATCCTAGTCATTTTTTCATTTGGCTTTTCAACATTGAATACTCCTATTCTTTGCAGAGTATTCTCAAATGAGAGTGACTTTATTCCTTCAGTTGCTTTCCTTCTTGTTTCAATTATTTCCCTTGACAAATACAGAACTATTTTCATATATATCCAATACTATAATATATGCATAACAATAGGAAAATATCTTGTGCCCAAAATATTTCTGTTTGATCCTCCACACTTATAGACACCTTAGGCCAAAAGAATGGACCTATATCTTCATGAATAATCAAGCCCAGATTCATTCCTTTCCTAGTTGAATACAATAAACCCAGTTCATTCAATGTATATGTATAGTTTAGAACCCTTACATATAAGTACAATACCTTCTGCTTTCACAGACCCACATCAAGTTATACCAATTGAAAGGGTTACTATGGGTAGTTATATAAAAATTAAAACTTGTGCATGCCATCTGAAACAAATTAATAATCATTTTAAAACTTAGGTAATTATTATATGCAATAGGAAAATGTTTTACTATTTTCAATATATACAGACTTCAAATTAAGAAAACTTTTGAATTTTTAAAGTTTAATTGTTCATAGGGATTGCTAATAAATATGGAGTTTCTTTTTTAGGCAATAAAAATGTTCTAAAATTGTCGTGATGGTTGCACAAGTTGTGAGTATACCAAAAGCCATTGAATTGTACATTTAAAATGAGTAAAATTCATACTATGTGAATTATATGTTAATAAGATGGTTACTATCTCTAAAAGTCCAACCTCTGTATAATTTAAATATAACAGATGCCCACTATGTAAAATGCTATTTTTACAAGTGCTGATAAAAATATACAATGAATAATAGCCCCTATAATTAAGAGAGCCTTGATAATGAAAACTAGTGCTTTTCAAGAAGACAACACAATAGTACTAATCAAACTATAAAATCAAGCATGTCATTTAACACAGCAACTTTAGTTCTCCCATTCATCCCCTGGTAGCTAGGAGTCGGACTTGACTCAATGGCCCCTAACAGTAAAGTTTGCAAATGCGTTCCTAATTCTTCACATCTTCCTATCTTCACATC
Source organism: Pedetes capensis (assembly GCA_007922755.1). NCBI lineage: Eukaryota > Metazoa > Chordata > Mammalia > Rodentia > Pedetidae > Pedetes > Pedetes capensis. The sequence continues at coordinate 13,513 of VMDO01004067.1, forward strand.
TTCTTTCACAGGAAGTTACATAGCACTGACCATGTAACCTTGAGTATATCTCCACTCTGACTCTTACTTTGGCCATCTAACTTCTTACAGCAGTAAGATATTAACAAATGTTGCACAAGAAGGAGATTGAAAAGGTACACATTCTGACTTACATTTTACACCTCTACCTCAACCTAAGTGTATGCCCAGACTAACCTGTAAAAGAATAAGAGGCTTTTGGGCAAGTCAAATCATACTCATGGCCTCAGGTAACAGTCAGCTACAACTTAGACACATCAGAAATCCCAGATGATACCAGAAGAACCACCTGCCTAGCTCAGCCTAAGTTTCTGGCCCAAAACTCATAACCTCCTCTTGTGTATGTCTTATATGTTACCTTTAGCATATTTCAGTCCTTTTCTCTAAAAAACTCAGCCATGATTTCATATGTTATGTTAATCAGTTTTCTATTGCTGTGACAAATATCTGAAAGTACTTAAAATGAGGAAAGATTGACTTGGACTTCGAGTTTCAGAATTTTTAGCCCATGGTGGGCTTGCTCCATTCCTGTGTGCCTATGGAAAGGCAGAACGTCACGGCGGCAAGAACATGTGGCAAAGAAAAATTGTTCATGGCACAGTGGCCAAGAAGTAGAGAGAGAGATAGACAGATAGAAAAGACTAGGAGAGAGAGAGGGAAAGAGAAAGAGAAATGAATGCCTGTGCTAGTGGGCTTCTTCTTTCTTACCCTTTGATTCCATCTGGGACCCCAGCCTAATGGAAGAGAGTGCCCACATTCAGGGAAAGTCTTTACCCCTTACTTAATTCTGTCTGGAAATGTCCTCACAGACACACCTGCAAGTATGCTTTACTAATCTCCACAGCATCTCAACTCAGTCATATTAAAGATTAATATAAACCATCACAAAAGTAAAGATGTCACCTGACCCATTCCATGGCATTTTCAGTCACAATATATGCTATGAAAGCTGGACAATGAATAAAGAAGACATGAGAAAAACCCTCTACTAGGTGGATTGACACAGTGTCTGCAACAATGGACTTAAACATAAAAAAGATCATGTACATGGCACAGTGTCAAGTAGTGTTTTGTTCCGTTGTACATAGGGTCACTATAAGTCAGACTTGGCTCAATGGCACCCACAACAACAAATCATACATGGTCACATATTCATACTTTATTTGATCTGGGAAGTCTTTATAAACTTCACTAACTTCTAACATTTACCAATTTGTGTTTTATAAAACCAGGCATGGTGGTGCATGCCTATAATCCCAGTACTTGGGAGCCTGAGGCAGGAGGGTCAACCCAAGTTTGAGGCCAGCTGTGTCTACATAGTGAATTCCAGGCCAACCTGGGCTACAAAGTGAGATCTTGTGTTAAAAAAAAAATGGCAAACTCTTTTTTCCCTTTTGGTCACATTTTCTTTGTGGTCTTACATGTTCATTGTGCCCTTTTACCTCGAGATGACAAACCCCTTATGGACAAAGACTTTGCCTTGTCTTTGGTTCCCAGTGACTAGATGCATGTTAAGTGTCAGTTATATTGAAAATGTCTGCAGCCATAGCCCTGTGGCATCCAATCCCATCAGATCTCGGAAGCTAAGCAGGGTCGGGCCTGGTTAGTACTTAGATGGGAAACCACCTGGGAATACCAGGTGCTGTAGGCTTGGGAGACGGACCTGGCAACCCACTCCCAAAAATCATTCTGCCATTGAAAATCCTATAAACAGCAGAGAAGTACTGACAGTAGTGTTTCACCTATTGTACACAGGGTCTCTATGAGTCAGATACCAACTCGATGGCACCTAACAACAACAACAACAACAACAACAACATATTGAAAATTGAATAAAGACTAGATCATGACCAGGAGATCTGAGCTCTGGTTCTGGCTTCATCACTTAGGCAAATCATGCCTGCACATTTCAGTCTTCTTGTCTGTGAAAAGGTGCAATGTCATTTCTCAACCTCACAAGGTTGTTGGAAGGACCAAGAAATCTGATTTTTAAGTGTCTGATAAAGGATAACATAGTGTTTTCACTCACATTTAATCTGTAAAACAAATTATCTATCTTTATTAAAATTTAATCGAAGACCTCATAGACATCACAATAATCAATTTTCAAAAGTGTTTTATATATACAATGGCAATAATAATTACTTTTAAAATCTTGAAAATTTCACAAGACTTTCAGTTGCTGATACAGGAAGCTTAGATGACATAAAGAAAAATGTAAAAATTAAAATACATTGAATATTTGTATGGGTGTCTCTTAAACCTGTATCTACTAAATTTAGGGTAAGAAACAATACGAATTAGAAAAAATATTTTCCAGATGGAATTTGAAAAAGCCAATGACAATCTTTTAAAACATGATTATCATGAGGAGGTTGAAGAGAACTGAACTTTACGAAAGAGCAAGCATGGATACAGACTTACATAAGCAAAGAAGACAAGAGCAACGGCCCAGAGAGCTACTGTTTACAATCTTGCTATACAGAGTCAAGATGTCTTTCTGTTTGCAGTGTGAAGCTACTCTGCATGAAGAAATCACAATGCAGAACCAAGAGATGACTCCACATGAGAGTACAGTTGATACTAGAATTCTTCTAAGCCAGTGTCATGACCCTAAACATCTTTTAAGAGAGGAATGGACTCAACTACAAGTGGAGAAGGAGAGAGGGGTGATGAAGATGGTTCTTTAAGACTTTCACTTAAAAAAGAAAAACTCAAGTAAAATCTGTGAAAAGGGAAAACAAACAAACTCCTGGAAAATGAACTATAAAACTAGCAATGGCTTCTGGTAATGGAACATATTGGTCAAATCTTATAAAGGAGAAAGACTATTCAATCAAAACAAATATACTAGAATAAGTAGAAGAAACCTGAAAGTAACATTTTAACATCAGAGATAGGAAAATAAATAATATTGGTCTTGGAGCTATATGAAAAGATTCATGAAATGAAGGAAAGTCCTCAGTTACAAAGCTCTTACTTTTCCTATTAATTGAAACATAAGGATGGATTTGATCTGGAATTTTCCTAGAAGACCCAGGAGTTAGATTTGTTGTGTTTAAATTTGCTCCGGTTAAGAAAACTAATGAAGGGTCAGTGCTATTGTCTATAAGGCAATCAAAGAGAAATGTCAAAGTGTACCATGCCGAAAATTTGGGAAGCACATACATAATTAGATGATACAAGAGAAAGGAAAAAAATCAAAGAGCAGCCTTCATTGTCTTTGGGAATTTAAGAGAATTAAATAATATAGAAGAGACCCACAAATAAAGTAACTCAGAATCACTTGAGACTAAGATCCTTACAAGGAATATATGACTGTGGAAAGGAGAAAGGAATGTGTAAAATCACAGGGTATGGATTATAAACTGGTCATTATAATATGAGCACAATAATGATCACTTTCCAGTGGAAGGAAAAGAAAGAAATTGAAAAAGCAGAAAATGTGTTGTGTTCTCAGAAATATCTGAGCAAGAAGGAAGACTGTTGTGGTTTTCAGGAAGATCCTCACAACAACCCTATGGTAGGTATTGTGGGGCACGCACCTCCCAAACCTGGGGGTTCGGTCCGGCGGCACCACCGTGCACACAGATACTAAAGACAAGTCACTTGGGACCCTTGGGCGAGGGGCGCAGACTCCTGTGGCCCTTCGGACCCCAGAGGAGATGGGATAAAGGAAAAGCTTCAGGAGCTTTTGCCTTCCTCGGGCAAACACCTGTGTCGGTCGTCTTGGTGGTCAAGAGGAGACAGCTGTTGCTTCATCGGTGATCAGATGGAGAGCAGGTTCTTTCCTTGATGATTGTAAAGGAAGAGCATTCTTTCCTCACCAAAGGTCCGGGGAAGAGCAGCGGGAGAGGTGTTTCCTCATCGGTGGTCCGGGCAGGAACGGGCGAGAAGGTCTTGCTTAGCCGATGGTATGGGCCAAGAGAGTGAAAAAGGCCTAAAAGGATTGAGCTGCCGCAGCGCAGCTCTTTGTATAGTTTGCCCACGGAATGGCCTGAGCCAACCAGCTTTCAGTCCAATTGTCCAATCGGGAAGGGTTTTGTACAAATGTGCAAGCAAGTTACTTTCATTTTCCCTAGATTTCTAACTTACAAACCAGATATTCAAAAGCTGTTTTCCCAGTTTGGGAGTTTTTGCCAATTTCCTTCCAATTTTTCCCTACAGGTATCATTTATCTTATTTTACAAAACAATTGGTAGCAATTTAATGGGTGCTTCTCCTGTGCCAAGAACTTCACTAAAGTCTTGGCATGGATTATCTCATTTAAGTCTCAAAACAATTCTATTAAGTGAATGCCAATGTTATCTCATCTTATGGAAGCAGGAACTAAGTTTCAGAATTTTTGTCACTTGACTGTGGTTATACACACATTAACAGCAGAAGTCTATGAACCCTGGATTCCTTCATAGCATATACTCTTCCCACTGTGATGAACAGAAAATTTTCAAGTAAGAATGAACAGTAGAAAACATAAAATGGAGGAGATGATCCATGCAATGTTTCTTGTCATAGAAAGGAGTAGTAGCAAAAGGAAATCAGTCACCTAAAAAAGTCACCTAAGAGTTTTTTTCCCACTAGCTTAATTGGAGGATAGTTGATAAATTATTTAATGCCCAATCACTTTAGCTAGCATGTGTTAATCTGCCTAGACCTGACCTCAAGGCAGGGGGCTGCCTGTGTGGATACTGTTCACTTCCAGAGGCCATGGTTTATGCAGATAATTGCAATCCTAAATCTCAATAACATATACTACTTTCTCTGCTTGGACCTGGGCAGAAGTCATTGACTGAACATACAGAATAAGAGTCAAATGTCAGTCTTTCTTGATGATAATAAAGACAGAGAGTTGTCCACTGATGGACAGATTTGATGCTTTAGACACTAATGATCAGAGATCAGATAGGTTGTGGAATGACTACCTGATGATAGTTTCATTCATGAGGAAAGCAAAAGATATCATTCATAAGGAAAGCAAAAGTTTATTTAAAACACAGGAAAAAAAAAAAGAAAAGAGCAAATTACATGTCAAAAGCGGCTCTGAAACCTACCCATAAAAAATGAGTTGTTGTTGTTGTTAAGTGCCGTCAAGTCTTGTCTGACTCATAGCAACCCTCATAGGGTTTTCAATGGCAGACTGTTTCGGGATTGCCTTGGGAGTGGATTGCCAGGTCCTTCTCCCATTTTTGCTGTGCTGGGAATTGAACTAGGGACCTCAGAGACTGCAGTGCAGCGTTCTACCAACAGAGCTAAATCCCAGCCCTTAAACAATGAGTAGCTAAAGTAAAAGGAAGACATGACAAAGTTAAAGAACTAATCAGAAGATTCCAAAGGGCAGCTCAAGAAGACAAAATCAAATATTATAATGAAATGTACAAAGAGGTGGAGATAGAAAACAAAAATTGAAGAACGTGCTCTGTTTTTCTCAAGTTTAAGGAATTAAAGAAAAAAACCAAGCCTTGAGCGGCAGTAGTGAAGGATTCTACAGGAAAATGTTAAATGATGCAGGAAACATCAAAAGAAGATGAAAGAAATACACAGAGTCATATACCAAAAAGAAATGTGAATGGCCAACCATTTCAAGAGGTAGTATTTTATCATGAACCAATGGTACTGGAGGATAAACTAGAAGCTGTCCTGATGGCATTGGTGAAAGAATTAAAGAAACAATAAATGTTATGCATGAGAAAAGTTATGGAGTCTAGGGGCCTACCATAACTGGGGCCAGAGGCAGAAAGTGCATTGATAAAGGCCTCCCTGTGGAAAGAGTATTTAAAATAAAACCTCAAGGGTGACAGAGCAAGCAGAAGGCATTAAACCTCATGGAGATGTGTATGCATATTGAATGGGGGCATGGCTTGATAGTACAGAACATCATTGAAACAAAGGAACAGTATGTCAGGATGCATAAGACATGATTTAAAAATATAGTGCTTTTAGCAAATGCTTTAACAGCTGATAAAATTTTACATTACATTTGTAAAATTAATATATTGTACTAGTACAAAATAGTTTTGGATTATATTTTGAAAACTGCCTTAGAAATACAGTGGATGTTTAAATTTTTTAAAAAATACATTACAGTAAAAGAGACATTGCCATTAATCCTCCTCAAAATACTCCCCCTGGCTTCAAACACACTTAACTCATCCTTCTTGCCACTTTCTGAGACACCTCTGAAGTTCATGAGTGTCCGTAGTTTCATCCTCCATCGTGACAACACTAGATGTCACACATGGCTTTTGGTATAGCAATTTCTGTCAAAAACATTATGGTGATTCCTCATCCACTTTATTCACTGGTCTGGCACCATGTGGCTTCTGGCTTTACTCCAAAGTGAAAATGACCATGAAAGGGAAATATTTTAAATCAGTTCAGCACATTGAGAACACCACAGTACAACTAAATATACTCACTACAGAGGACTTCCAGAAATGCTCCAGAAAATGGCAAGAAGGATGGGATAAATGCATTCAAAGCTGGGGCAATATTTTGAGGAGTATTAATGGCAATGTACCTTTTACTATAATAATTTTTTTTATTTAAACTTTCCCTATATTTTTCAATCACACCTTGTATGCATAGGAATTCAAGAGCATGAGGATTCAAGAAGTAAGAGAAAATTCATGTGCCTGGTAAAGAAGGTAAAGAGGCCAAGAGGGGTTGGAAAGATAGGCAAAGTCATTCTGATTTCACTCCCCAGTCTTGTGAGCTTGTTTAACAAGTCTTTTCATGAGAGATTGATCTGCTTTCAATGTTATGCCAAGATCTAGTTTAAGAGCGTGCAAGACAGAAGACCAGGCCAAACCACAAAATCTAAGAAGGCAATGATGCCACCCTACTGGCTTCATGGGTAACAACATATTAGCCCTTTACCCTCAGAGAGGATATTATGGTTTTGCCACATGCATATGAAAGCATGTTGTGATTTTCTTTTGTGATTAATCACAGTATATCAATAGATAGACAAAATGATTCTTTGTGCTGGTTTGTGAAAGGTAATTTATTGATTCATTTTAGTAAGTAAATAAATATCTCCTTGTTGCTAGGATTTTACACATTGGCCAAATAATCAGTTCCTTAACTAAAATTGACATTGTAAGTGATCAAAGTAAGTTTCACAACTCACAAAACCCACTCAGTAGAATCCTTGAGGGAATTCAGAGTATTTCTAGATCACAATTTCTGTGCCTCTTATACTAACACTTTAAAAGTGGTAACTGATAACATAATAGAGCTAAGTAACTCTGAATATGTTTATGTTAATCCCACACAAGAATTTCACAGGATACCACCTAATGAGATCTGGACCAAAGTTCTTTGCAAGAGAAGCTTATGAAAATCTTAAACCCAAGCTTTTTCTTGCTGCACTGCCAAAATGTCTGAGCATAAGTCTAAAAAGTAAATTGCCATATCTAATGATTACAATTTCCATTTCTAGAGACACTTCCATAAGCAGTTGTGGTCTTACAACATGTTTTATTACTTTTTTTGCATTTTACCACATATCCCATGTTACACACTGAAAAAATGTGTTCAAAATTAATATCCAGTTTCCAAATCCTGAATATATGCAGATAAAACACCCAAAGTTTTCTAACTGAGGTTTGTAACTTATAGTTTAATTGAATTTGATGTATCCAAACATATGCAGAAAGTCAGAAGGATGAGGTAAAGTCAGAGCAGGAAGATGAGAACCACGGGTGTGAGGTTCTTAGTCCACACATAGGGCTAATAGTCCTCATGGCATTTTCCCACTTCTTAAAAGAGCCAGGTCAGGCTGGACATGGCCAGCCTTCAACAGAATTCAATGAAGAGCAAATAACCTATAAAACCGTAACACGTGTAATAAACATGAAACTATTAAAAAGTCTCATCATGGCTTATTTCACCTGACTTAATATCCTCAGGCTTATCCACATTGTCATAAATGACAGGATTTCCTTCTTTATTAAGGTGGAATAGACTATATGTATTCTATATATATTATATATATATATATATATATATATATATATATGAAGTGTGTGTGTGTGTGATCAAAAATAGAATGAATATTTAAATTAATTAAAAAATTTATTACTTGCCTCTTTCCTCATGAGAGGCCCATGTCCACATCTTGGACATGTACTTTGATTGTTTCTTAGGTCTCTTTCCCTGGATATTTACCCATGCTTCACTCTGTAGCATTTGCTATCCCTTACCTTTACCCAATAAACTACAAACTGCTTCACTCTCTTAAAAAAAATTATTACTCATGAAAGAGTACTTCCAAAACTGTCTCACAAAGTAGCAAGAATGATGGGACAAATGTGTTGAAACCAGGGGGAGTATTTGGAGAGTGATTAATGGCTATGTGTCTTTTACTACAATACATTTTTAAACATTCATTGTATTTTTTATTCACACTTCATATATATATGAATATATATGTGTGTGTGTATATATATATATATATATATATATATATATATATATATATATATATTCAACATTTTTATATCCATTCATCTGCTGATGGACCCAGCCTGATTCCATATCTTGACTACTGTGAACTATATTGCAATGAACATGGGGGTGTGGATGCCTCTTTGACATACAGATTTTCTTTGCCTTCAGTATATTCCCAGAAGTCAGATTCCTGGATCATGTGATAGTTCTATTTTTAGTTCTTGAGGAACTTCCATTCATGATATCAAGTATATGAGGAATCTAAAAGACTTGAACTCATAGCAGTAGAGTAAATTGGTGGTTACTAGAAGCTGAACAAGGCAATCAGAGGGATAGGGAGATTTTGATGAAAGGGTACTAGGTTCCAGTTAAATAGAAGGAATAAGTTTTAGAGATCTAGAGCACAGCTTGGTGACTATAATCTTAATAATAACATCATGTATACTTCAGAGGGCTGGGATTTAGTTCAGTTGGTAGAGCACTGCGCTGCAGTCTCTGAGGTCCCGGGTTCAATTCCCAGCACCGCAAAAGTGGGAGAAGGGCCTGGCAATCCATTTCCAAAGCAATCCCGAAACCGTCAGCCATTGAAAACTCTATGAGGATTGCTATGAGTCGGATACCGACTTGACAGCACCTAACAACAACAACATGCTTCAGAATTCCTAAGAGTAGTTTTAAATGTTCATAGCACAAAAAAAAATACATAGTGTAGATGATGTGATAGGTACATTAAGTAACTGATTTAATCATTTCACAATATGTGCATATATCAAAATATTACAATGAACTTGATAAATACATCAAGTATTATTTGTCAATTAAAATTTTTAAAATAAAACAAAATCTTGGCTCAGTGTGAATTTTTATGCTAATTATCATCTTTTAACTTCAGAAGAATTCTGAGTGGTAGGAAGTCAGAAAAGCTCCTAAAGATGACAGGTAGAGTTGCCAGGCTGTAGGAGAAGATGTAGGGGAACCCTAGAGTGTGCCCCTGAGGCAGGGGCCCATCTGATCTCCCTGGAAGGCTAACATCTATCCTCCAGGGAATAAGAGCCTCAGGAGGAAAACCGGACCATCATAAAGAAAAAGGCCCATCTGGCCTTCTTGGGGGCTGACTGCTGTTCTCCAGGGCCAGTGACCCTTAGCCCACATCCTGGTCCTTTTCCCTCATTAAACCCTATGGGGCAAGATAGCAACAGGTCACCTTTGCCCCACATCCGGGCCCTTCATTCCTACCCCTCCCATTGAGTAGCCCAAGATGGCCCCTAGACAGTCAGCTCTGGGGTGGCCGCCTTCAGTCTGATTGGCTGGCTACCCAGGGCCACCATATTGGTCAATAAAGGAACACTCTCAATTGGCTTCGCCCATTACCACCCACCTATCAAAATTGCAAAATTTCAAGCCCCCATTTGCATGACCGTGCCCCAGATACAACCCCTGCCCTGACTGGATACTCCCTGGCTAACCCCCTCTGCAAGGGTATTTAAACAGGCCATTGACCACCCCCAGTATTCCTTTTGCCTCTATCCTCGTGTACTCCACCCGTCACCCAGAACTGTCAACGTGGACCATTGCTCCCTACTCTGCTCCCTCCAACCAACCAGACCTTCTATCAAAACACCGTGTCAAGCCCAGGGACCCCGAAGAGCTGACGGCATCCATCAAGACACAAAGTGCTCTCCAATTCCCCCCAACGCCTGGGGAGGAGGAGAGTAGAGAAGGCTAACTGCAAGAGGCAAGGTCAGTGCAGACCATTGGCATCCATGACATCTCCAGCCTTGTTCCTGCCCTCGTTTTCAGGAGCAGTTTAATAAAACCTCATTTCCTTTGTAATAAGAAGGCTCCTGAGTTCCTTCTTAGTGCCATCAACCAGCTCTCACGTAACCCCGAGAGTCCTGGGATTGAGGCCAGGAGGCGAACCCCAACACCAGGCAAAATAACAAACATGTTCAGCTGAACGTCAATTAAGTCTTTGGTATAAAAACCATGAAATATTGTCAATATTTTTTAGATGGTGGCCATGGATTACACTTGCAATCCCAGTGACTCAAGAGGCTGAGGCAGGAGGATCTGAGTTCAAGGCCACAGACAGCCTATGCAACTTAGCAAGACCATGTCTCAAAACAAAAAAAAAAAAGGGGGCCGGGTGTAAATCTCAGTAGTAGAGCACTTGCCTAGCATATGCAAGGCCTTGGGTTCAACCCTCCAGTATGGCAAAAAAAAAAAATTATATATATATATATATATATATATATATATATATACACACACATATATGTGTATATATATATATGTATATATATATATATATAGTTGTTGTTATTGTTAAGTATCATCAAGTCGGGTATATTATTTTTATCAATATTTTTATTTTCTAAATTTGGCAACCCTTATAAAAGAAGACTAACTGGTTTGTTTTATTTTGCTTTGTTGTGTTTATTTTAATGCCCACTCTTTCTAATAGTTCAAAGACATAAGTTTGAAGTACTGAGACAAAGCTCAATTGCTCTTCAGATGAAGGGAAAAGATGTTGATTCTCCACTGAAAGCTGGGAAGATAAGCACCTGCAAGGAAAAGAGAAGAAGCTGAGCTGCTTAGCAGGCTTAACAGAGGCTAGGGGAACTTTGGTGAGGGGACATAAGGAAGGAACATTTATGAAATTTTATGCCATTTTCCTGAAGTATAAAATCACCCACCTTATTTTCTACAAGTGCATCAGTCAAATCCACATTGCTCATAAATGCTTTGAGATAGGGGTAAGTAAATTCTAGAGTGGATTTTTTTTCTTGGCACTGAGAGGTGTCAAGTCCTACTTAAAGTTTGGTGCCAAATAGGCAGCATATAGGTTAAGTAAATAATTAGGGAAAGTCTTGCAAGCAATAGCAAGTCCACATATATTTGTTTCAGCCTCTCACAGTCAGATCTGCAAAACTACCTTGTGTAAATCTGAACCAAAGTAGATAAGGCCCTACTCGGGGCTGGTAGAGACAACTCCAGGACAACTAAGGCAGAGGGTTTGAACCCAGGCCAGACTCAAATCACTGCATTGTGCACTCAGAGACAAGGGCTGCAATGGTATCCTACCCATGGAGCACTGTAGCAGTACCTATGGGATGAATTCCTGTCATTATTGTTAAACATTGACCTAATGTTATAAAGGACTGGGGTTTATCTCCATTGGTAGAGTACTGCTCTGTGCTCTCTGAGGCCCTGGGTTCAATTCCTAGGACCACAAAAATGGGAGAAGAATGTGACAGCCCATTCTTGAAACAATCTTGAAATAGCCATTAAAAACTCTATGAGGGTAGCTCTGAGTTGTACTCAACAGCACCTAACAGAAACAATGTTATGAAAGTTCAATACCAACATAGCACTATTAACCCACTGTCTTGTGAGTTACCTTTAATTTAGTTAACTAAGTTTTTAACTAAGTGTTTCCATTTTTTTAGACAAGTTTTCACTATGTAACCCAGCTATCTCAAACACACACTGCACTGCCCAGGCTGACCTTGATCTCACGATCCTCTTGCTTTAATCTCCCAAATGCTAGAATTAACAGGCATGTCCTATCATGCCTAGCTAGTGTTTTCTTTTGTAACAACTTAACAAACTTGGCCAATTTACAAACATTTCATGTCTAATCACTTTATAATATAATACATTTACATAAATAAAATGAATTTCAGTAACTTGAAGCAATGACCTACACCATAAAACATCTCTGAGATCTTTTTGCATGCCAGCTTTCAGAACAAAAACTTGGAAATGTGACTCCATTTTGATGATAAACACCTGCAGTACACTAACAACGTTTTCCAAACCTCTCTCCCAGTTCCATTGCACATCAAAGTGCTATTTAGTTAGGTTTGAGAGCAGAGGGTATTGTTTTTTAAATGTCTTATATAATTTAGAGAGAATTTAAAACAGAAAACCCACATTGGTCAAGCATCTTTCAAATGGCCACAGAGGGTACCAAAATTCATGTGTTCTGGTGATCTTTTCTTTGGGCATTTTGTGACTATTGTGAGAACAACTCTTTCCTTATTTGGTCTCCAACTTGGCTGCACAAAAAATATTACTTCAACTGCTTTTTGTAAGTCTCAATTCCCAGGCTACACCTCTCAGCTATTAAATCATAACATGTATGGGTAAGTCCCAGGCATCAGTATTTTAAAAGGGGATTTAATAAGCAGTCAAGGTTGAAAATGACTGATAGAGACTGATTCTTCTCATCACCTATAGAAAAGTGTGCATGTAGCTCCATTGTAGACAAGGAATCAATAGAAAACTACTTGCCATTTCTGAGGCAGCCTGGGAATTAGTAGAGCTCTCAGTTAATAAAGCACAGCTCCATACTTCTTGAGGACCCAGGTTTGATCCCAGCACCACAAAAATGGGTGAAGGCTGTGGCAGTCCACTCCTGACACAATCCCAAAACAATTAGCCATTAAAAACCCTATGAGGGTCACTATGAGTTGGACATGACTAGATAGCACCTAACAACAAGAACAATTTCTGAGGCAGTGGGTCATTGTCCCTCCTTGGCTGAGAACCACTCATCTTCTGCATTGTATGTAGATAGGCAATCACACACAACAAAAATAAATATCATTCAAAAGAAAGTGGAAGTTGAGTGGTCAGTATTTCCTTTTCCAGTGAGATTCCCCTTATGGTGCTCTATTTGACATAATCTTATGAAAGTTCATGTTTAAAGAAACATACACATACTTTTAAGAAACCTCTAACAAACAAGGTCAAAGTCAAGAACTCTGCTCTGAGTCTTCTATGCCTGGGTTGACCATGAGTCAGTCATTGATAGCTTTCGGCAGCTGTAGGAGAATTGGCCAACCTGCTGTACTCAAATCCCCTGAGTTATGCAGTGAAGAGGGAGAAGTTCAAAGATTACACAGCCTACCCAGCAGAAGGTTCCCAGTGTCCTGCTCCTGTCTTTGCAAGAAACAGAGTCCCACAGGCTGTCCTGAGTCATGAGGTCTTGCTGAGAGGATACTTGGAGCAATAATAGAAATGGGAATTCTGTAGGAAGCCCTGCATGGTGAATGATCTAACTCAACAACAGCTGTTTATCAATTCTCTGTACCCATGGTGTCACAGCAGTTCTCCCTCTCTTGGTGTATATCTTCTCTGCAGCTGCTGCTATGTATTGCTCTCTTTCCCCTGTACACGGCAGCTCTCTTCTGTCTCACCATATCCATTTAGTCAAGAGTACAGCTGCCATGCCTTCCTATGAAACTTGCTGCTCTTTCTTTCTGGATCATTTCAGCATTTGCTCTCAATAACCAAGCACATCAAATCATCTCATGAAACACCCAAGCTTCAGGATCTTTCAAAGCTCCTGAAAGAATTCTAATGTGCATCCAGAGCAGAATCCCACGACATCAAAAATAAGGAAGGCAGATAAGGCAACTTGGATTCATAATTACAGCTCTAACCCAAAAATAAACATCATAGAGGGTATCTCAGAATGCCTGAGACTTCCGCTCTCTTTGCATTTGTGTTTTAACTCTATCTTATTTCTCTTTCTGTGGCATACACATTTATTCGTATGCATATTAATATTTTAGCTGTATTGTCATTCGTAAAGGAAAGCAAAACCTGCCTTATATAGTAATGGTCTCTGAGCATTCACTTTCTGCCGAAACCACTAGTTGTTGCTCCCAATGAGCAAGACTGCCATCTAGTGGTAACTACCTTGAATTGCAAATACAAGATATCTCAACTTAGAACTAAGCTCTTAGGGAAGTGGTTGATCAACTCCAAAATTCATTTGCCTAAACCAAAATCAATTTGTTTATAGAATGAGCTTTGCCATTTTCAAATTGTGTGTTAAAATACTACCAGAATGGATTAGTGTTACTAGAACCAAACTAATAAAGGGAAACCAACAATTTGATTCTCTTCAATAAGTTTGTTTTAGTAAATTCAGATATTCTTATGATTGATAAGGCCTCCAGCCATACCACCTGGCATCTAATTTCATCTCTTCTCAGAAGCTAAGCAGGGTCCGGCCTGGTTAGTCCGTGGATGGGAGATCGCTTGGGATCATCAGGTGCTGTAGGCTTGAGAGAAGGACCCAGCAGGCCGCTCCTGAAACAATTGGCCATAGAAAACGCTGTGAATAGGAGAGAAACACCGACATAGTGCTAGGCATGGCACAGTATTGGGTAGTGTTTTGTTCTCTTGTACATAGGGTCGCTATGAGTTGAACCAGACTTGATAACAGCTAACACCAACAATGACTGATGAGATGAAAGTGGTTGTTATGACATAGCTTATTACATCCAGAGTGAAATGATCAGTGATGAAACTTTAATGCTTGATGTGGGTTAAATGGTGGCTCATGAAAAGTATGTCCACATTGTAATCCCTAAAACTTGCAAATGTGACCTTATTTGGTGAAAGGGTCTCATCCAAAGTAATTTAGTAGGGATCATGAAGCCAGATCATTCTAAGTTATCCAACTGAATCCTAAATCCAATGATATATTTCTTCTATAAAAGACACAGAAAATAAGAGAAGACAGAGAGAAGAAGAAGCGGGAAAAAGACATGTAAAGACAGCAGCATAGATTGTAGCCACAAGCCAAGGAACACCTCAAACCACCAGAAACTGGAAGAGGCCTTCAGAGGGATTGTGGCCCCACTGGCACCTTGACTTCAGGCTTCTGACCTCCAGAATAAATTCCTGCTCTTTTAAAACACCCAATTTGTAGTAACTTGTTATAGCACTCTTCTTGTTGTTAGGTGCTGTCAAGTCAGTGCCCAACTCATAGCAATCCTATGTGCAACAGGCAAAACACTATTGTCAGTGCGTCTCTGCTATTCATAGCATTTTCAACAGCTGATTGTGTTTTGGGAGTGGGTTGCCGGGTCCTTCTCCCAAGCCTACAGCACCTGGTGTTCCCGGGCAGTCTCCCATCCAAGTACTAACCAGGGCCCGACCCTGCTTAGCTGCTGAGATCTGACAGGATCGGATGCCACAGTGGTATGGCTGTAGGCATAGCAATCCTAGGAAGCTAATAAAGGTTATCTTCTTTCCCTTTCAGCACATTCCTCCAGGAAACAAAAGTAGCATGTTTGGAAATGACCCAAGTATCTAGCATTTTTTATCAGCATATGTGTAAATTGATTGGTCTGCCATGTTACAGGGTGCTATCCGGTTGACAGTACAATTACTTCTCTACCTACCCACTATTTGCAAAGAAATTTTGAGCATCAGAATTTTCATTTCTGGTGTTTTTCATTAAGAATAGCTAAACTGAAAGGTTATTCCTCTTTTTGAGCTAGAACATGAAGAACCAAGAGCTTTGCCTAAATATGGATACATGTGGTGAGAATCACTCAACTATCAGGCCCAGCTGGAACAACGTAATAAATTCAACAGGAATGTTTGCTGGTTGCCCACCATGTGAAGTATTTAGAAGATAAGTGAACACTGAAAAGAACAACGTCAACACAACTGAAAAAAGGCATTAATAAAAACTGTTATTCAGTTCAGCAGATAATCTTGTAACTGAATGTTTGGGAATTTGGAGAAAGGAAATGTATAAATAATCAAAGGCAGCAAATTTCCTTCAGGAAACGTAGTATCCACATTGTGTCACAGGTTTGGTTTTACTGAATAATGCAGGAAGCTGTCTGTTTTAAATTAGTCACTGACATCAGAGTTCACAAGTAACCACAGAAAAACAGTGGGATTGGCCACCAGGAACCTTTGTTACATGGCTGGCATTGTGGAGGCCGTATTTTTCTTTAGGGAATGAGGGGTTCTGTGTAATATGAGACTCAAGGAGGAAGTGTGGACTCTGTGGTGAGCTCATAGATGCTTCCATTGCATGTGTTGGTCTGGGACCTCACATGCGCACAGCCATGGGTTCAATCCCCAGCAGTGCAGGGGGTGGGAGGAAATGGTTCTGTGTCCATTACATGTGTGCATAGGATTCTGGAGCTCAAAACTTTGCAAATGGTGGCCAGTAAAGTGCTGTAGCACTTTGATGTGTCAAAGGGTTAGGTTCTGCTATTTTTCGTAATAAACATATCCAAATGTAATGCTCCATAAAATTTTAAATTACTTGGTAGGGTAAACAAGAGTTTTAGGAGAGAATGTACAATGTCCCTAGGAGGGGAACACCATTGTCTCTGATATCATTCCATTATTCTTCATTCACGTTGTTTTCAAAGTGTTTCAGATACAATAAGAACGAGAGGACAGCAATCATTGTTAAATCCATGAAAGATAACACTGAATTTCTCCTTTAGTAGTTGTTATGGTTTACATAGTTGCAGCATCTGCTGTAACTGTGGGACTGACTAGAAACTATTAAATTCCTGTGGAAGCAAAGTAGAAATTTATTAGAACATAATGGATGGAGAGGAGAAAATATGAGGTGCCTGTGAAGGCCTTGATGCTATTAGGGAACAGGCAGGAATGGGGGGGGGGTGAGGAGATGGGGACAAAAGCATAGAGCCCCATTCCAGTACACTTATCACAGTTGCCAGATGCCATTGAGTCGGGTTTGACTCATAGTAACCCTACGTACAACAGAACAAAACACCTCCAACAGGCACTGTGTCAATGCTTCTCTGATATTCACAGTGTTTCCAATGGCTAATTGTTTTTTGGGATTGTTTTGGGAGTGGGCTTTCAAGTACTTCTCTCAGTTTTGCTGTGCTGGAGATTGAGCCCAAGGCTTCAGAGAGTACAGAGCAGCACTCTACCAACTGAGACAATCTCCAGGCCAAGCTTATCACTAGCCATGAGAAATCCTACAAAGGAGATTGTGAAAAGGCTCACACCCTATCCGTATTCACCAAGGAATTCCAAGAAAGCTAGTTGTACCCTAGCACCACCCAAATGTGATCTGGACTACTGACAAGGAACTATCTGTAAAAACTCCACTTTCAACCATTAAGTTACTGACTCCTCTTTGAGCAGCCCACTCTGTGGTCATTCCCAGAGCATAATTTTTCCATTTCCTTTAATAAACTCATTCGCTTTGCTACTTTAAAAACTAACTATTAACTTTCACTTCACTGCTGTTCCTTGTTAAATTCTTACCAAAGGGACAGGAATGGAGGATAATTTTCCCACAACAATGCCATGCAATGTCAAAATGATATCTTCCAATGGTCAGGAACTTATCGTAAAAATAGAACATACGAGGGTTAGTGTTAGGAAAAATAAAAGCCAGACTGAGTGGCCTGGGTCAGTTTGCAGGAAAAGAAACCAATGAGGTTGGTCTTACAGAGATCCTTTCTGGTATGTGCCATCAAAACTATGCATGTGTTTTACCTATAAGGTTCACTACACTAAAATGTTCTGCTTAGATTCCAAAGTTCCCAATTTCACCTGAAATTGCACTGGAACTGCTGTAAACTTGCTGGATTGTAAATAAAATAAATTACAAGAAACTGTTATTTTTCAGTAATTAATACCTGAAGTTCAGTTAGTAATTTTTTCATATAGCACATTGCCTCCATGCAATCAAAATGTAAATTTAATTCTGAAGATTATCTCCTGCTCTTTTGTACAGCAATCAGAATTGAAATTTGATCTAAGACCAGAAGAGTTATGGAATGACATCAAAAACATCATTCATGAGGAAAGCAAAAGGTTTTTTAAAAGACAAGGGGAGGTGCCAGGCATGGTGGCGCATGCCTGTAATCCCAGCGGCTCGGGAGGTGGAGGCAGGAGGATTGCAAGTTCGAGACCAGAGGCAGTCTGCGTAACTTAGCAAGACCCTGTCTCAAAAAGTCAAAAAATAGGCTGAGGGTGCAGCTCAGTGGTCCAGCACTTACAGAGGATGCAAGCACAAGGCCCTGGGTTCAACCCCCAGTACCGGAAAAAAAAAAAAAAAAAAAAAGACAAGGGGAAAAAAAAGATAAAATTACATGTCAAAGAGACTTCAAACTTGACCTTGAATGTCTTCCAGCTAAAGTAAAAAGAAGACATGATGAAGCTAAGGAATTCAAAGGACAGCTTGAGAAGACAAAATCAAATATTACAATGACACGCACCAAGAGATGGACAGAGAAAAATCAAAAGGGAAGAAAAGGGGTATAATATCAGGTTTAATCATTTGAAATTGTAAGTTTCTATATGTTAAAAAAATGTTTGAAAATTGGCAGTTTCAGGCAATTCAAACAAATAGCTATTAAACATATGAACTGATATTCAATCCTGCTCATGAAAGAAGTTCACATTAAAACATCACTATTTGCTGAGTCTATCCAGCAGCACAGGTCAACGGACAGAATAAACATTACTCCACACCAAGAATATATATAACATACTCTGTTTTTCTCAAGCTTAAGGAATTGAAGAAAAAAATTCAAGCCTTGAGTGGCAATAGTGAAGGATTCTACCTGGAAAATATTAAACAATGTAGGAAACTTCAAAAGAAAGTGGATGGAATACACAGAGCCATTATACCCAAAAGAATTTGTGGATAACCAACCAATTCCAGAGGTTGCATATGGTCAGGAACCAATGGTACCGAAGGATGAAGTGGAAGCTCCCTTGAAGGAACTGGCAAAACACAAAGTTCCAGGAATTGATGGGATACCAATAGAGATGTTTCAACAAACAGATGCAGCACTGGAAATGCTAACTTATTTATGACAAGAGATTTGGAAAACAGTTACCTGGCCAACTGACTGAAAGAGATTCGTGTTCGTGCCTATTTTCAAGAAAGGGGATGCAACAGAATGTGGAAATTATCAAAAATATCATTAATATCACATGCAAGCAAAATTTTGCTAAGCATCATTCAAAAGCAACTGCAGCAGTATACAGACAGGGAACTGCCAGAAAATCAAGCTGGATTCAGAAGAAGACATGGAACCAGGGACATCATTGCTGATGTCAGATAGACATTAGCCAAAAGCAGAGAATACCAGAAAGATGTCTGTCTATGTTTTATTGGCTGTGCAAAGACATCTGACTGTGTGAATCGTAACAAATTATGGATAACATTCCAAAGAATGGGAATACCAAATCCCTTAATTGTACTTATAAGGAATCTACACATGGACCAGGAGGCAGTTGTTCAAATAGAACAAGGAAACGCTGCCTGATTTAAAGTTAAGAAAGGTAGGCATCAAGGCTGTATCCTTTCACCCTACCTCTTCAATCTCTATGTTGAGCAAATAATCTGAGAAACTGGACTTTATGAAGAAGAATGCAGCATAATGATGGAGGAAGACTCATTAAGAACCTGAATTATGCAGATGACACAACCCTGCTTGCTGAAACTGAAGAGGGATTTGAAATATTTACTGATGAAGATCAAATAACACAGCCTTCAATATGGATTGAGCTTCAACATCAACAAAACAAAAATCCTTGCAACTGTGTCAGTAAGCAACTTCATGATAAATGGAGAAAAGATTGAGATTGTCCATGATTTTGTTTTACTTGGTTCTAAATCAGCACCCATGGAAGCAGCAGTCAAGAAATCAAATGACACATTGCATTGGGAAAAGCTATTGCAAAAGACTTCTTTAAAGTGATGAAAAGGCAAACTGTCACATTGAAGATGAAGGTGCGCCTGACTCATGCCATGGTAGTTTCAGTCACATCGAATGGTTGTGAAATCTGGACATTGAATAAGGGAAACAGGAAAAGAATTGACGCTTTTGAATTATGGTGCTGGAGATAAATATTGAATATACCATGGACTGCCAAAAGAATCAACAGATTTTTACTAGAAGAAACACAACCAGAGTGCTCCTTGGAAGCAAAGATGGAGAGATTGTGTCTTATTTATTTTGGAGATGTAGTCAGGCGGGACCAATTCCTAGAGAAGGACATCATGTTTGGGAGAGTGGCAGGTCAATGAAAGAAAGAAAAATCTTCAACTAGGTGAATTGACACAGTGTCTGCAACAATTAGCTTAAACATAAGTAAGATTGTGTGCCTGGCACAGAATTAGGGAGTGTTTCATTCTGTTGTACATAGTGTTGCTATGAGTTGGGCCTGACTCAATGGCACCTAATAAGAAGACAGAAAAATTAAGTACTGTACCAATTGCTCCAGATATAGACTTGATTGGGAAATGCCCTGTAAAAAATATTTGTTTCTTGCTTCCAGAAAAGCCCCTTTGTTTTGGGGAGCAATGGCACATATATAAACACCAGCCTGATTCATTACCTTCTGATATATGTGTAAACATGAATTACATAATCTTGGATTGCTTAGTGTTGTGACATAAAAACAAACCCAACCGAAAAAGTCCAGTTAAAATAAAACCCTAGTGTCATTTGTTTTAATATAATGGAGGCAGGAAAAGGATATGAAGTCTCTGTTAGGACATTCCCAGATTGTGCCTTGTGTGTCCCTTCATTAGCTGGCCCTGTTCTATTCCCTTTATAATAAAACTGTGATCATAAGTATAGTGCCTGTACATGTCTATGAGGTGTCAACAAAGATATATAGTGAATGTTTAAAGAAAAAATGTATTACAGTAAAAGACATGTTACCATTAATCCCCCTCCAAATACTCCCCCTGGCTTATTCATCCCATCATCCTTGCCACTTTCTGAAACAGTTTTAGAAGTCCTCTTTCATGAGCAATACAATTGTCAACTTAAAGATTCACTATATTTTTTGATCATATCTCATATGGACATGGTTGTTGTTGTTGTTATTATTATTGTTGTTGTTAGGTGCTGCCAAGTTGAGTCAGACTCATAGTGACTCTGTACAACAGAACAAAAAGCTCCCTGACACTGTGCCATGCCTAGAACTATGTAAGTGCCTCTCTGCTATTCATAGGATTTTCAATGTCTGATTGTTTTTTGGAAGTGGACTGTCTGGTCCTTCTCCCAAGTCTACAGCACCTGGTGTTCCCAGGTGTTCTCCTATCCAAGTACTAACCAGGCTCAACTCTGCTTAGCTTCCAAGATCTGCCTGGATCAGAGGCCAGGGTGGTACAACTGCTGGAATGTGTGTTTGTATAATATATAAATCATCCCTCAGTAGCTGTGTAGAATTTTTTCCAGGATCCCAGGAGATACCAAAATCCACGGATGCTCAAATCCCTTACACAAAATGTCATAGTATTTGTACATAACTTACATACATTGCATACTTAAAATTTCTATTACTTATAACACCTAATACAATGTCATTGCTGTGTAAATAGATGTTTGGCTGAATTTTTAGGGATTTATGACAAGAAAAAATCTGTACATGTTCAGTACAAATGCAACTTTCTTTCAACCTTTTCCAATTGTGGTTGGTTTAATCCACAGACACAGAGCCTGCAGATACAGAAACTCACTGAATACACATTTGTCATGAATTTAGTCTTTTATACCATAAAAGTATAATTATACATATGTGTAAAATTATATTTAGATACACAAATATACATGTTTATATATTTAATATATAAATGGATTTGTCATCAGCATATTTGTGTGTACATCTGTGTGTGTAGTGGAGGATTGGGAGGACTGAGTGTTTGGAAAAGTGCCAAATAATTCCTGTATTTTTATTAAAAAGCTCTTTTCAACATGTATAGTGATGATATCAACTCCTGGATAAATACTCTTGAGAATGTGCAATGATTTCAAGGAGCACATGTGATTCTCTAACCACCTCTACCTTCAAAAGTAGCCAAAAGAAGAGTGGGGATGCAGCTCAGTGGTAAGTGTGAATTCAGTACTTGAGTTGTACCCCATTTACTAATTACCTGCAAAGAAAGCCATAGAACTAAGTAGAAAATGTAAGGTTTTTTTTTTAATCTGATCAAATTCTTCATCTCATTCCCTAAGTGTCTCAGGATTTTCCAAAGAAATAATAATTCAAAATCAACAAAAGGGAAAAAAAGATAATTTGGTAACCAAAAAAACACTTCTGCGTGGACAGAAATATAAAAAAAAAAAATCAAAAAGCAAATTTGGGGGAAAAGTATTTAAAACTTTTATCACAAAAGGCTATCCCCCTCATGTATAAAGATCACCTAGAGATTAATATGGAAAAGACTGACACAATATGGCTAAAGATACAAACAGTTCAGAGAAAAGGAGTATAATATTAGGTTTAATCATTTGAAATTGTAAGTTTCTGTATGGCAAAAATGTTCGAAAATTGGCAGTTTCATGTGGTTCAGACAAATAGCTATTAAACATGTGAACTGATATTCAATCCTGCTCATGAAAGAAATTCACATTAAAACATCACTATTCGGTGAGTCTCTCCAGCAGCACAGGTTAATGGAGAGAATAAATATTACTCCACATCAAGCGTTAGTGTCAGACAAGTGAGTGTCTCAAACAGTTTTTATTGGCCTCTTATCATAATAGCAAACATTCTTATGAGTCCGGAGAAGTGTAGGGTTAAAGTATACTTTAGAAATTAACCAAAGTCTTGTGAAATAGGGAAAAGTTACTTATTATCTGTGTCGGAATGTTCTACTCACTGCATGTAGGCAGAGTCTGCACCAAAGGTAATAGAAAGAAGAAACAGGCCTTCAGTCTTAGAGAGTCTTGAGGGCTGGACACCTTCATCCAATTGCAACCATGGACCTTCCCCAATTGCTTCTCCTAAGAGCTTCTCAAGCCATGTAGTTATGTTGACTCCTAAAACTATTGGATTGGGAAAAGAACCCAAAAGTTTAGAATCTAATTCTGTTGATAAGGCAGTAGGGAAACATGCTGTCACACATCATTAGTATAAATTAATATCATTGGGGGCTAATTTGACACATCTATTGAAATTACAAATGTTATAGATGTATACAGGATGTGACCTCCTCATCTACTTAAATGCAGCTGCAGAGCTCTTTGTGACTTGAGGAAGATATTTTAATCTAAGGCCTTTACAGACAGAGTTCCCAGAATTATCAGGGACCCTGAGGGCAAACTCTTGGGGGCCTACTGCTCCCTGTCTCAAGGAGTCTTTGTAGCCCTGCCTGTTAGTGATTACACTAATAACAATCAGTACATGCTGAATCTTATGTTACCCAGCCACCTCATTCTTTATGTTAGCTCTGTACCTATGTTATGCTTTAAGCTTATCTTATGCTCTTTGATGTCCCTTAACCTGATTCTGAGCTTTGTTTAACCTTAATAACAGGAGACACAGCCCTCTAGGCAGCACTATAACTCCTGAGAGGGTGGAGTCCCCCACTGTGATTCTCTCATCCGATCAAGTCTGCCTGGTTTGGGGGGACCAAATGACAGCAAAAAATATTTATAACCTTCTGCCAAGCAATCTCACTTTGGAGATTTTTTTTTCTATGACTATACTGATACATGAGCAATATGATGAGTGTACAGTGTTATTCATTTCAACTTTCATTATAACACCAAATGAGTAAGAATAAGCCAAGTATCTAGCAATAAGAACCAGTGGAAAAAAACAATGATGCATTGATACAGTGAATTTCTGTGCATCTTGTAAAAAAGAAACAGGAAGCCAGGTGTCAGGTACATGCTTTTACTCCCAGGAACTCAGGAGCCTGGACCAGGAGGGTCATGAGTTCAAGGTCAGAAGCATCCTGTGTAATGTAGCAAGACCCTGAATCAAAAATAAAAAATAAAAAGTGGACTAGGGATGTAGACTAGTGGTAGAGCATTTGTAAAGTATGTGTGAGGCCCCTAATTACTGTAGAAGAAGAAGGAGAGGAAGGAGAAGGAGAAGAAGAAGAAGAAGAAGAAGAAGAAGAAGAAGAAGAAGAGGAAGAAGAGGAGGAGGAGGAGGAGGAAGAGAGAGAGGAGGAAAGAGAAGAGAAACAGGAATTTCCTTATATATAGATATGGTGAAATCTCAATAAACATTAAGTTGCAAAATTAAGTGCAGAACAGTGTGTGTTGTAGGTTGCCTTTTCTGTAAAATAGAAGGAAGAGAAATAAGACTCAACACTTGTATTTCCATTTTTTATTTTTCAGTACATGGGGGCTGAACCTAGGGCCTTGTGCATACTTCTCAAGTGCTCTACCACTGAGCTGCATCCCCAACCCCTTCTCTATTCTTTACCTTGAAATAGGGTCTCGCTAAATTACACAGACACCCTCTGGCCTCAAATTTGTGATCTGCACCTCCTGAGTCACCTGGATTATGGATGCGACACACTGTGCTCAGCTCTCATATTTCTGTTGCATGCATAAAAAAACTCTGGAGGGATATAACATAAACTAACAAGACCAGTTACAGGGAGAAGATGGTGAATCTCTCTGAATGGGGACCAAAACATACTTTTTTCCAAGGTTTTAATAATTTTAGCATTTTAAACCAGGTGAATGTATTATACAGAGGGTGCCAAAAATGCATACATATTTTAAGAGGGAGGGAGGAACTGTATCAAAATTGTAATACTCAACATACACCAACAACAACAGCTAAATACAAGTCACATTCAACTTCTGTGATTACAATAGATGCTTAAAGTGGTTGCCATAGCAGCAGAAACTTGTTGCTTTGTGAAGCCTCCAGGATCTTTCTTTGCACACATCATACATAGTACAATATGTCTCAAACTTACCACAAATGGGTGCAGTTATTAGAAATGTACTCATACTTCCATTGTCCTTGTACTTCCACAACTTTCTTGAATTTCAAATACCACTTCAAAGTGATCTTGTACTCCTCAAAGAGCAGCTGTGCTTCCACCATTTTCTTTGACTCTCCTGCCTGTCATGTGGTGGTGCTAGCATTAATTTGATTGATGCCATCTGCTGAGCAAACGGCATACTACACATTGCTACCATAATTCAATTCGACTTTGAGAAGTAATACATAGATAACATCTCTGTAAAGGTACACACACTTTTGGCACCCCAGCTGTATTCAAACTTTTTTTAAAAAATTATTCTTGTGACTAATTAATAAAGAATGTGCAGTAGGTGTTTATTTACATCATATATATACAAGATCACCTACACAATTGGTGGGGCATAGTGAAAATGAAAATACAAGGCCCCTTGTTTAAAAATTCTTAAGATTTTCAAGATGGCAGCAGAGTGTTAAGCCAGTCATAATGCCTTCTAAGCAAGGAGTCTTGCAAGACTACACAGGTCACATACCCATGAAGCTGGAGCTGGTCTTACATGGTCATGGTCTTACTCATCAGTATGTACAGTATTACTTCCCAAAGAAAGTAACCTGCTTCTCAAAGATCCAGGCACCAGAAGCCTTGGGAAAAGAAAATCATTTCCCTCAGTTTTTCATATGCATCTTGTTCTTTTGATTCCTAAGCAATTCACCTGAATATATATTTTGAAGTTGATCCAATAGGATTAACTTATACATCCTTAAGCCTGGAGCTCTGGAGGCTAATCATCTTGGATCGTATATTTATCAGCATCCAAAATGATAGAACCTTGGTAAATAGTATTCACATACTTAATCAGGTTTTAGTTTGTTTGTTTTATTTTTGTTTAGTTTTGGTTCTGTTTGCTCATTGAACAGAGGTCTCACTCTGTGAGGCTGGCTTTGAACTTGCAATCTGCCTGCCTCAGCCTCCCAAGTGCTGGAATTACAGGCATGAACCACCATGTCTGGCTTCATAGTCTTTTTTATAATAATAAAATTTTCTATTTTACTACATTGAATGAATTTGTGAAACCCAAATAAATCCTGGAGCCCACTGTGGACCAATCTCAGCCTCTTGCTACAATTAAAGAATCCCAGTTGTTGTTACTGAGTGTCATCAAGTCAGATCCAACTCAAAGCAATCATACATACAACAGAATGAACCATTACCAAACCCTATGCCATGGCACAACTTTTTATGTTGAGCTCAATGTTGCAGCCACTATGTTTCTTCTCATTTTGAGCCATGCCACACCAGCAAGTGGAGGTCCCAAGGGCTTCACTCCATTCCCATTATTAAGGTTGACTCTACCTTGAGGAGGCAAACTCATCCCTAGTTGTTTCTTGAATGCCTTCTAGTCTGGAGTTCTCATTTTCTGGCACTATATTTGACAGTGCTTCTCTGCTATTCACAGGATTTTTAGAGGCTGTTTCAGGACTAGGCTACTGGGTCCTTCTCCCTAGTCTGTTTCAGTCTGGAAGCTCAGCTGAAACCTGTCTGCCCTGGGTGGCCTTGCTGGTATCTGAAATACCAGAGACATAGCTTTCATCATCACAGCAACACACAAAGCCTCTATAGCATGACAAACTAACAGACACACGGAGGAGAATCACAAAAAGGGATGAAAAGAACTCTTAAGTTTTATTTTGCAGCTACTAGCTACTTCTCATAATTTTCTCCTTATTCATTACTCCTCATCCTTACTGACATAGTTTTCATTTCCTACTCTATTTCTTTCTATTTCCAATACTTCTGTCTTTTCTCTAATTTTCAAATGCAAATCATCCATTTCCACTTCTTGGGAACCCCAACTATAGTAATCTGAATAAAAAGGCCTGGCTTTCGTGAATAGGAACTGCAGAGCAATGCAAGAATTTTCTTTCAATGACAAGAGAAGGCCAAGGCCATGTACATACTCACAAATAATAGCTTTGGTCCCTGATACACTTGCAATTATCAACCCACAGCTGTTAACAAAAGTTCTTCCAAAATGAACACAGCATATTCCTTAGGAAAAAGCAAAACTGAAAACTGTTTTGGAATGGAATAATGAAAACAAATCTATCAATGTCTCAAAATGAAGTCTGCATTCTAAATGATCTTGTTAAATTGACCGATGATATTTATTATCTTTATCTCTTAATGATAAATGCTGTTGTAAAGAGCCAGTGAGTTGACAGGACCATCACCATCTTAGGTAGCCCCCCTTCCTTTTGAGAAACAATATACTGGAAGAATTTTTTTAACAGTCTGATTTTAACTATCTGACTGCCTGATTAATTGTTAATTCTTAACTGTTGATTGATTGCCTGTTAACCACCTGTCCTGTTTCTGTACTGCCCTGCTTGCACAATCAATAGAACTACTACCCGGTTTGTTATGGAACTGCTTGTTTTGTTGTTTTTGTTTTCATGCCAATCACTTACACAAATCATACCAGGAACTTAGAGATTGTATATAAATCATAAAACTTAGAGATTGTAAGCTTGCCAAAATTTGCCTTTATAAGCCCCCAGCAACTGTTCTTGGGGCCACAGGTTTTGGAGAGACAGTAGTCCTCCGTGACCACTGGCTCAATAAAAATTCTTTTTAATTGGCTTTTTGTTCTTTGTGGTGTGTTTCTGATCTTGGGTTACAACACTATCTTCTTATAAATCCGATTGTTTCCCTCATATCACCTAGAATCAGGAGGGTCAGACAAATTTACTTGATTGTCTGTGCAGTTCAAGCTAGCCCCAGGGTTACCACATGGTACTTGCCTACCATTTAAGTTTAGCTGGAGATGCTCCATTAAAAAAATGCAAAACAAGACTTGAACACTTTGTATTTCAAAATAAAGATAAGGACAGACATATTCTTTTAGCTGTCCACAGAATAACTCCGGTAATTAGTTGGGATGTATCATATAATGAAATGTTAGAGGGAACATGGACTCCCTCATAATGATCTACCACCCTGTGGTGAAAAGATCAAGGCACTTAATAGTCAAATGGTCACAAACCAGTGATCCTCTCCAAATGTTTTATTACCCAGAAGACTTGGAAATCTGGACTTAGACCTTGGAGGGATGACCCTGTTACCTTGTTCAACTCGGTCACATTACATGAACACATCCCTTTCATCTTTGCTTATTCAATACAGGACAGGGTAGGAACAAAGCCAACATTCATTGAGTGTCAAGTAAGCCACATGCCTTATTCCAGGCACTTTACATCCCATTTGTAATTCATATTTCTCAAAATACCTCGACAATTTAAATATACAGAAACATCATATCAGTTGTCATTCAATATACAAATTCCTAGGCTTTGCTCCTAAAAATCCTAACTCAGGCTAGATGAAGACCCAGGAATCTGTCTTTTTAAAAAAAATTTCTCCTCATTGCAATGCTGCAAAATGATTTCTATTGTTCCTATCTTGCAGAAGCATGAAAATGTACAGTTTGCCAGAGCACCCAATGTCACAGGCAGAGCTTGGTGTTCAGTCTCAAATAAGTTGGCTCCAAACCCAGTGTTATCTCTGGGTCATGCCTCAACCTAGTAACACTCCATTTGCATTTCAATATTTCTTTGCCAAGAATCATTTTTTCAATACCTAGTTCATAGCAGCATTAGCTCCTTTCTGCATTTTTTCCTTCCCACCACCTGCACCCTAAAACCCAAGATCACATAGGCTCTTGAATTACATTATTGGTTAATATATTACATATAGCTTGAGCACAAAGATAAACCAGTGTGTGTCATACTCTAATTGTTATTAACCATATCTCTATGAAATGAATGCAGCTGGTTCAAACTAAAATGTTTGGGAATTTCAGCTAACCATACCTAACTGACACAACTTGTCAGGAACTCATGGAGCTACTGCCAGCTAAGTTGTTCTCAAGCAAAACATAGTCTCAAGAGTTCCTGAATCTTTCAGCTGGGTAATATTGCCTTAGATACTTCTGTCTGACTTTAAAATGTTTTATTTCAAAGTTCTGATTTCTTATGTCTGGAATGAGTATATTTATAGGTGTTGCATACTTTTAAAGTGTGCCACTGTGAAAAATGATGTGACACTGAAAACAAGCAAAGCTTTGACAGAGAGTTGAAACTGAGGTTGTCCAAGAACTCAGCAGTACATAGTGTTTCGGTCCACTTTGTTTCTTCAGCAGTTGTGGGAGCTCTTACCCCTCATTTGTTTTTGAGTACACACATCAGTATGTACTGTGGCGTGGTGTCTGTTTTCCAAAAATCCAGAAGCATGAGTCAGCTGTTCAACTATTATCTACAAATTTGGTAAAGTACTGTATCATGGAATCTCAGTCTGTTTTCCAGGAATTGCATGTCCAGCGCCTCCAGACCGGATGTTCCAACCAGCATGTGAGGCTCCTAAAGTGTTCTGCATTGATTTACTGAGAAAAGTATTGTAAGGATGGGTAACTATAGGCCATAATTTATTCAGAGTGCATGCAAAATGCAGTGGTTTAATGGATTTAACATTCTAGCTCATGTAAAATGTCATATGCCATATGAAACATGATGATAGCTTAATTATACCATTTTAGCCCAGTAAACTTGGTAGAAAACCCTTGTAGGAGAATGATATGGATTGAAATATGTACCCTCAAAAATCCCTTTGAGGTCGTGACCCCTATTAACTCATAATACGACCTTACTTAAAACAGCCATTGAAAACCCTATGAGGGTCACTATGAGTCAGACACAACTCAACAGCACGTAACAACAACAACTTATAAATAGGGTCATTGCAGGTGTACTTAGTTAAGAAGAGGTCATACTAAAGATGAAAGGGAGCATAAATCCAACATGATCTATATACCTATATATGTAAAATGGGAGGACTGGTGATGGAGCTTAATGGAGTGCCTAGCATGCTTGCTGCTGTGAGTTGGAAAGAACTACAAAAATAAATAAATAAAGAGACAAAATTAGACCACAAACATAGACACACAGAAGAGAGATTAGGTGACACATAGAGAAGACAAATAGCAAAGTTTTGTGATTTGCAATACATGTTGCTGTTGTTGTTAGGGTTTATTTCCAACTATGTTATGTTTTTATGTAATTATCAATGCAATTCTTTTTATTTCATTT
The DNA here is from genome assembly GCA_007922755.1 of Pedetes capensis. Taxonomy (NCBI): domain Eukaryota; kingdom Metazoa; phylum Chordata; class Mammalia; order Rodentia; family Pedetidae; genus Pedetes; species Pedetes capensis. The sequence goes on from VMDO01004067.1 coordinate 43,639, forward strand.
TCCAGTTACTTACTACTAGAATATGAAATAAAATGAAATTATATGTAACAAGTCTTATAAGTCTGAATGCCTGGAGTCACTGTGATCGTGGAGCATACATGGATGTTCTGTGCCAAGGCCTTGTCCTGCCAGAAATGTTCTCCTCCTCATTCTGCAGTATCCTTGCCTCTAGTTCTTGGCAAAGCTATGTCTGGCAGGGTACTAGGTTAGATCCTCCAAATGGCATGCATACCTTTCCTGCCATTTCAATCAATAACCAATTTTTTTTTTTTGCCAAGTCAGGAGTCCTTCAGGACTCCTTTCAACCATGAAATCATTTAACAGAGGTAATCAGAGTTGCACAAAACTGCTCAAATGACTAAAGAAGCAATAGTCATGGAGACCTCCATTTACATCCAATAAACCAGAAATGGCAAGAATCCCAAGAGATGTCCACTAGCACCAGAGTAGCTGATTCTCAGGAGGTCTCCCAGTAGCGTCATTTACTAAGTCTCCCTCTGTCATCTGCTTAGCACTGCACCCAAAGATCAATGGCTCCTCATTCTTTTATGCTTTCCCAAGTCCATACACATGTCTCACAATGGGAGGGTCTAGTCTGGAACTTGTTAACAAGGTAAACTGAGAAATGCAATTTCTATTATTCCAGTTCTACAATGCAGGAAAGAACTCAGAAAACAAGAATATTGCTGAGAACCAATTGATTATATCCAGCTTGTCTTTCTTCCCTTCAAAACCTATAGCCAAAACCAATCCCAGGAAATCAGGACTCATTCCTCCATAGTATTCTCATTGTGATGTTTTCCCTTCAGAGACTCAGTTCAGTAGTTCTTCTGCTTTCTGTGTTCTGTTGGGCTTTCTTGTAATCATATCTATTCCCCTGTGGAAACCAGTAAAGGCTACGCCACATCTTCCAAGGAGCCACTTGTCCAGAGTTCAAATAACAGTATGTAAACTATTGTGGGTGGAAAGGTGGAAGAGGAAGTATGTGGAGACATTTTCACTAAACCCAAGATTAAACCCCTTACACAAAAAGAATAGGTTGTGCAATACATACCAAGCAGTGTTCCAGTGAGCACGCCAAGAACAAACAAAAAATCCAGAAGTGTATACAGTACTTTGGCATATTCTGGCCCAAAGGGAATCCACAGAGTGGATAAAGATTTGAGAGTGGCTTATTTTCACCTTCCATTCATCTTCCCATACCATTTGAATATAGTAATTCTATGTGTCTGACTCCACATGTCTGACTGTCTCACTAGATTATCAATTACTCAAGTGTAAACTGTTTTGCTAATTTTTTCATCTCTGATACATAATATGAGATAAATTACATCACAGGATTTCCATGAATAAACGGAATGATAAAATATGAGGTTGAAAAGTTTTCTGTCATATCTCTAATTGCTCCTTAATATTCCCATATATACATCACTTTGTTGTTGTTGTTAGGTGCCATCAAGTTGTGTCAGACTCATAGCGACCCTCCTAGGGTTTTCAACAGTTGATTATTTTCAGATTGTGTCAGGAGTGGACTACCATATCCTTCTCCCCTTTTTGTAGTGCTAGCAATCGAACCTGAGTCCTCAGAAAGTGCAAAGCAACACTCTAACAACTGAGCTAAACCTCAGCACATACATCACTTTGTCACTTCAAACACCACATATCTAAGACAAAATTCATCTGTTCCTTAAAACATTGTCTACTTAACAAGTTCATAGTGATTTTTAATGATATGTTTTTTTAATGTGTACAAAAATCTTAATATCAAGATGTATTATGGATCTACATGGTCATTGAAGACATTTAGGAAGATACCTAACAATAAAAATGGTAGGAATAAAAATTTTATAGGTAGATAGAAATAGATTTGGGAGCATTAGACAACAACAATTTGTGGTCTAGATAAAGGTGTTGATGTTATTAAAACACTAGCAATATAAAAGCACTTAAATATCTGATGCTATTGAATGATAATATAAGTGAATTTCCAGGTTTATTTCATATTGACATAAAATTTAGGAGTAAGTATATATGCATATATATGCAAATATAATGTATGTATATTGCATATACATAATTACTCCTATCCCAAATTTCATTTAAAAAATAAAAGACATTAATAAGACATAAATTCACCACCAACTTGGGAGAAAAGAAAATGAACCCTCTGAAAATATTTTGAGGAATCTCTGAAAGTTAGTAAGCAAACATAATCATATCTCTGGAGATATAAAACAGAAAAAAACCCTCAGTGTAAAAATCATTCAATAGAAGACTACATGCAGCTCAAAAAGTCATAGAATAAATAGACAAAACAGTAAGAAAGAGTCTGAAGGCAGCTTTGAAATGCCACATTAATTGGTCTCTTCCACATGGTATGAAACAGCTGTCCAGAGAAACAATGGCAACTGGGCCAAAGCACTAGTATCAGTTCTAGGGCCAAAGGCACTGATGATGTCCTGGTGACAATTGACCCCACCCCATTTTAAAAGCACTCAGTGAGCCTGTTGTGATTCATCTATTAAGTCCTCAATAAACAGCAGAGTAAAAATATTGAAGTGGCAGAAATGACAGCAGGTTATGATATTTTGCCTCAATCACTAGTGTAACAAAGGGGAAAAGAGAAAATGGCAGTCTACAGAAAGGGGAAAAAATGCAAACTCACCAGTTATGGTGGAGCATACCTGTAATCCCAGCATTCTAGAGGCCGAGGTAGGAGGGTCATAGTTTGAGGTCAGCCTGGGCCACATAGCAAGAGTCTGTCTCAGAAAACAAAAGCAAAACAATAACAACAAAAAACCACACACTATCCACATGGCAAGATTAACATCCAGCATACATGAGTAATGTCAAAAGCTCAATAATAATCCAATTTCAAAATGGACAGAGAAAACTCAGGCATGGTGACACATGCCTCTGCAGGGGCAGGAAGATCACAAGTTAGAGAACAGCCTAGCTTACATAATGAGACCTGTGTCTAAAAAAAAAAAAAAGTTGGCAGAAGATGCGTAGATACATGTCAAAAAAAGACATACAAATGACCAACATATTATGAAAAAATGTTCAGCTTCATTAGCCATCAAGGAAATGCAGATCAAAACCAAAAGTAAATATCATTTCACTCCAGTCAGAATGAATAGCACCAAAATGACAAAAAAATAACAAATTCTGTGAACTCTCAGATCCTGTTAGTGGGAATGTAAAAAATTAGTCCAGCCAATATGCAGAAAAGTATGGAGGCTCCTCAAGAAACTAAAAATAGACCTGCCATATGATCATATATTTGTGCCTATTCCCATGAAAGGTGATCCAACCTAATGTGGAAATTATCAAATGATATCATTAATATTACACACAATCAAAATTTTGCTAAAGATCATTCAAAAGTGACTGCAGCAGTATATGGAAAGACTACCAGAAAATCAAGCAGGATTAAGAAGAGGGCATGGAACCAGGGACATCATGACTGATGTCAGATGGGTATTGGCCAAAAGCAGAGAATACCAGAAAGATGTCTACCATGTTTTGTTAACTATGCAAAGGCATTTGACTGTATGGATCACAACAAATATGGATAATATTGTGAAGAATGATAATACCAGAGCACTTAATTATACTCATAAGAAATCTGTACCTGGACCAGGAGGTAGTCATTTGAGCTTCGTTTAAAGTCAGGAAAGGTATGCATCAGGGTATATACTTTTACCATACCTCTTCATCTCTATGTTAAGCAAATAATCCAAGAAGCTGGACTTTATGTAGAAGAACATGGCATCAGGATTGGAAGAAGATTCACTAACAACCTGTGTTATGCCGATGACATAATTCTGCTTGCTGAAAGTGAAGAGGATTTGAAACATTTACTGATGAAGATCAAAGAGCATAGCCTTCAGTATGGATTGCAAAGCAACATTAAGAAAACAAAAATTCTTGCAACTAGGTCAGTAAACAACTTCAGGATAAATGGAGAAAAGATTGAGGTTGTCCAGTTTATTGCTTTACTTGATTCTACAGTCGATACCCATAGAAACAGCAGTCAAGAACTCAAAAGAGGCAGAGGCAGGAGGATCACAGGTTCAAGGACAAAGCAGACTGTGTAACTTAGCAGGCTCTGTCTCAATTTTAAAAGTATAAAAAAAGAGGTTAGGGGTTCAGCTCAGTAGCACAGCACTTGCAATGTATGCATAAGATCCTGAGTTCAGCCCCCGAGTACTGGAAAAAAAAAAAGTTATGTAGCTGGGCACAGTGGCACACATCTGTAATGCCAGCAACTCAGGAGGGTCAGGCAGGCCATTGCAAGCTCGAGTCCAGAGAAAGACTGCATAAATTAGCAAAATTCTGATTCAAAGTAAAAAATAAAAATAAATGGGCTTGGGGCACAGCCTAGTGGAGTACTTTCAAAGTATGTGCAAGGCCCTGGATTCAACCTTCAAGTATTGTAAATAATAATAATAGTAATAATAATAGTAATAATAATAATAAATTAAAGTTATCTGAATATAATGGATATAACTGAATAATGAATTGATAAGCAGAAAAATCAAACTAAGCAATTCTCCTAAAATTCCGTGCAAAAGAAAAGTGAAAAAGCAAGAAGGAAGAGGTAAAAGAAGTAAAAGAAGTACATGAAAGATAGACTCAGGAGTTGTTTCACCTTCTGACACCTTCTAAAATCTATTCTGACATCTGGTCTTATATTACACTGCAGTGAGAGAGAATGAGGGCTCTGGAACCAGAAACTTCAGTCTGAATTTCTGCTGCCCCACTGAGTAGGAGTGTGATATCAAGCAAGATTCCTAATTTGTCTGAGCCTCCATTTCCTCATCTGGAGCACTAACTCAGAACTCTTATTGAACACAAAATACATTTTTAGATATCACTGATGCAGAAAGCTTACTTGTTTACCTTTTCAGAAATAACTTCTCAAGGATTGCTTCAACAAAAAAAATCTAAAATACAATGAAAGGAAGATGTGGAATGCAATGAGGAAAGCAAGGAAAATAGTGACTATATGAAAAGTCATCAATGTGTTGTTTAAATTTAACAATCAAAAATTTTTAATTGAAAATAAATTTAATAATCATGTATAATTAAAGTCATATAGTATCTCAACATGCTAGGTTGGGAGTTAGGCAAAAAGGACAAAAATGAAAGCTTGAGGGTAAGGTTGAGATGCTTATTAATTCTGCATTTAAATTGAAAAACAGAGCTTAAGTATTCATTTATGAAAAATACATACTTATGGGAATCATTCAAGAGCAGTGAGGGATCTTATTAAGATTAGTCACTGTAATAAGTAGCTGCTAATAAGTGTCTGATGGAGTAAAGAAAATTTGTCCCTAAAAGTAGCAGGGAGCAATGGTCTTTCTCAATTGTTACTTTGATCCCTTGACCATTTTTGTTGGGATACATATAAGACAGTTATCAAAAACATAGAAGAGAGCTCAAATACCAGCTCCTCATTTACTAGCTATGTGACTTTGGTCATGACACTCCTTGGAGAGATAGTCTGTCCATTGCTAGAGTGGAATTGATGTTTCCTTGTAAAATTGCTATGTTAGGTTAAGCCTCTTATGGGAGAAAGACTTGGCATCTCACTCCCAAAACAACCAGCCATTGAAAACTCTATGGATAGCAGAGAAGCACTGACATAGTGCTGGGCACGGCACAGTGTCAGGGAGTGTTTCATTCTGTTGTACATAGAGTGGCTATGAGTCAGATCCAACTCTACAACAACAACCATCTCTTGGCATTCAATCATCCCCATGCTCAGGGTCAAGAATACAGAGTGATGTCTGGACAAAGCCTGAGACTCTCCCTCTCTCTAAATCACCTTTTGTTTAGTTTTGTCTTTTTTCATTCTTCCCCTTCTTTTCCCACTCTCTCCTTAGGAATTGTCAGTCAATCCTACAATTATAGGGAAGAGTTGGTGTGGTAGGCTTGTTGTAGCTGGATCCCATTGTGTTCTCACAGGAACTTAAGACTTTCATTGCAGTCCACAAAGCTCAGTGAAAAGCTCTGTTGACATCACTGATCACTGTTACCTTGAGGCAGAGAACTGTTGTTTTCACAATCCTCAAGCCACATTGGGTCCCTGATATACAGAAGTGGATACAGGTGGGTGAGATGGCACATGCATACAATCCCAGCAATTGCAAGGCTCAGGCAGGAGGATTGAGAGTTTCAGGCCAGCGTGGGCTATTTTTGTGAGATCTTGTCTCTAAATAAACAAACATACACACACACACACACATATACACACATATATACATACATATACATATATGTATACACACATATATAAATACATACATATACATACATACACATATATACAAACATACATACATCCATATACATACATATATATGTTTGTCTCTATAGTCATATCCTATATATATATATAGGATATGACTATAGAGAAAGGCATTATGGTTCATTTCTTAGTGTCAATAGTAATAAGTTACAGAAGGATGTTCCTGCTGACTTAAAAGTTGCTTTCTGGTATGTTGACCTACCATCTGTGTTTGTTGTTTTGTTACAAATGTTCCTCCTTATATGTCCCTTCTTTCCCATTTCCAAGCCCAAGAACTGTGGGTTATCTATAATCAGTCATTAATGTTTTAGTTACCCTCAATCAGTGAATATTTAAAGGAATTGGGAATTCTTGAAACTTTGGTACTTGCATTAAAAAAGGCCAACAAATAATAGGCTATAGAAAAACCTCAAGTAAAACTAGATGGGTATTGTTTGGTACCCATGACATAAGGCTACACAAAGTCTTTTGTGTTACAGAGTCAAACCATGTCATATAAAAAACAACTATCTAATTTTTAGCTAAAAAAAAAAAAAGCTCTGGTTATTTAAATTTATGCCATTCATGTGTTTGAAAAGTTTTTTAGAGACCTTATATATGAAGACTTTTGACTTTTTGATTTAAGTATTGGTAAAAGTCATATAACCAGCTGGGGTTTAGCTCAGTTAGTAGAGTGCTGCTCTGCATTCTGTGAGGCACTGGGTTCCAACTCCAGCACAGCAAAAATGGGAGAAGGACCTGGCAGCCTACTCCCAAAACAATCAACCATTGAAAACTCTATGAATAGCAGAGAATCACTGACATATTGCCATGCTATTTTACATAGGACCACTAAGAGTCAGACCCAACTTGATGGCACCTAACACTGACAACAAAAGTCATATAACCAAAAAATTCAATTAATTTAAATACACAAGAATATTTAGGCAATCTTTTTTAATTGAATTTCTAGTTAGTGGAGGATTTAGCAAGTAGTTTCTCCAAATTTCCATTTATATTCTCTGATGATTTTTTATTGGAAATTTTTAATGGACAACTTAATGGGTTTCATTATGACAAGGGTTTCATTCTGACATTTCCATATATGCATGTCATTGTACATTGCTCATATAACTTCCCCCATACTCTCTCATGACCCTCCTTCCCATCCCCTCACACACACACACCAATGTTCTCCACTTGCATGTCTTTTGTGAGAATATCTATCTATATACCTTCATCCCAATTTTGATTTAAATCCAAGCTTTTTTCTATAGTAATCTACCTTTTTACATTCTCAGCAGTATTAGGTGAGTGATCTAGTCCATTTACATTATTGCCAGCCTTTGGTATTATTACTATTTTTTTATTTTAACTATTCTTGTAGGGTTTTTTCCTATCTTCCTGCTTTTTTCCCACCATACTCATAAAGTTGGACTGTTTACATTGAGGTTGACCTCTCCTCCTTTGTCCCTCTTCATTGACCCTCTTCCTCCTCTTGTCTTCTCCAATCATCACTTCCCTTTGCTAGATCCCTCCCTCCTTCTTTCCAATCCTTAAATTGACCCTTCTACACTAAGTTTAATTGAGTTTTTTATTATGTTTCAATTTATGTAGAGGATTTTTTTCCTTCCTTTAAATTTGATTCAGCTCCCACACATTAGTGAGAACATGTGGTATTTTCTTTTTGGGATTGTGCTCATTCACTTAAGATGATATTCTCCAATTTCATCCATTTTGCTGCAAATGACATTATTTTTTTAATTGCTGAGTAATGTTCCATTGTGTATATGTACCATAACATTTTTATCCATTCTTCTGTTGATGGGCACTTTGGGTGATTCCACATCCTCACTATTGTGAAAAGTGCTGCATTGAATATGGAGATGCAGGTATCTCTCTCATATGATGAGTCATCCCTTTGGGTATATTCCCAGTAGTGATATAACTGGGTCATATGGCAGTTCTATTTTTAGTTTTCTGAGGTATCTCCATATTGATTTCCAAAGTGGTTGAACCAACCTACAACCCCATCAGCAGTGTAAGAGGGTTCCCTTTTCTCCACAACCTGGCCAGCATTTGTTGTTATTTGTTTTATAGATCTTGGCCATTCTTACTGGAGTGAGGTGGAATCTCAGCATTGTTTTATTTGCATTTCCCTAATGGCTAGGGATATTGAGCATTTTTTATGTGTTTCATGGCCTTACGAACATCTTCATTTGAGAACTCTCTGTTCAGATCCTTTGCCCACTTGTGTATTGGGTTATTTGTTGTCTTGGGAGTTGCTTTCTTGAGTTCTTTGTAAATTCTGGAAATTAGTCCTCCGTCCAATGTAGAGGAAGCGAAGATTTTCTCCCATTCAGTGGGGACTTCTTTGACTCTGTTGATTGTTTCCTTTGCTTTTTAATTTCATGTAATCCCATTTATCTATTCTTGTTGTGATTTCCTGAGCAATTGGAGTCTTATTAAGGAAATATTTTCCTATGCCTATATGTCGGCATGCTGTTTATCTTTTCTTCTAGTAATTTTAAAGTTTCTGGTGTTTTATATTCTTTTATACATTTCAAGTTAACTCTTATGTATATTGAGAGGTGTGGGTCTGTTTTCATTTTTCTGCAAGTGGAT
>VMDO01004067.1:52658-108797 GCA_007922755.1 Pedetes capensis
TTTTTTTTTTTTTTTTTTTTTTTTTTTTTTTTTTTTTTTTTTTTTTTTTTTTTTTTTTTTGGTCAAAAATTGGATGGTTATAGATGCATTGGTGTATCTCTGGGTCCTCTATTCTATACCACAAGTCTTCAGGACTATTTTTGTGCCAGTACCAAACTGTTTTTATTACTACAGCCCTGTGTTGTTGTTGTTGTTCGGTGCCATTGAATCAGTATCCAACTCACAGCAACCCTACATACAACAGGCAAAACACTACTGTCAGTGCTTCTCTTCTGTTCTTAGGGTTTTCAATGGGATATTGATTTTTGGGAGTGGGTTGCCAGGTCCTTCTCCCAAGGACCTATAGTATAGTTTACAGTCAGGGATTGTGAGCCTACATGCACTATTCTTGCAGCTTAAAAGTGTTTTGGCTATACATGATCTTTTGTGATTCCATATGAATTTTTGGATCATTTTTTCTATTTCTGTAAAGTCTGTCATTGGAATTTTAATGGGGATTGTATTAAATCTATAGATTGCTTTTGGTGGGATAGCCATTTTTACAGCATTGATTCTCCCAATCCAGGAGCAGGAAATGTCCTTCCACCTTTTAGTATCCTCTGTAATTTCTTTCTTTAATGTTTTGAAGTTTTCCTTGTAGGGATCTCCAGAATCCTTGGAGATCCTTAATTCCAAGGTATTTAAGTTTTTGGTGGGCTATCATGAAAGGAATTGTAGCATTAATTTCCTTCTGTTCCTGCTCACAGTTGGTGTAAAGGAAGGCTACTGATTTTTAAGTATTAATTTTTTATCCTGCCACTTTGCTAAAGGAGTTAGTTCTAAAAGTTTTCTAGAGGAGATTTTGGGGTCCTTTAGGTAAAGTATCATGTATCCACAAATAAGAATAATTTGACCTCTTCTTTGCCTACCTGTATCCCTTTGATTTCTTTCTCTAATGTAATTTCCCTGGCTAGGACTTCAATCGCAATGTTAAATAAGATAAGAAATAGTGAGCATCCTTGTCTTATTCCTGATCTCAGAGGAAATGGTTTCAATTCTTCTCGATTTAATATAATGTTGGCTGTATGTCTGCCATAAATGGACTTTATGATATTAAGGTATTTTCCGGTTATGCCTATCTTCTCCAGGGTTTTTATCATAAAAAGGTGTTGCACTTTATCAAAGGCCTTCTCAGCATCGATTGAGATTAACATGTGATTTTTGTTTGCAAGCCTCTTGATATGTTGAATTACATTAATTGATTTGCATATGTCAAACTAGCCTTATATCTGTGGAATAAATCCTACCTGGTCATGGTGAATGATCATCTTAATATGTTGCTGAATTTGGTTTGCCAGGATTTTGTTAAGAATTTTTGCATCTATGCTCATTAGGAAGATTGGTCTATAGATCTCTATCTTAATGTATCCTTGCCTAGTTTAGGTATCAATGTGATGGTAGCTTCATAGAATGAGTTTGGGAGGTCTCCCTTCTTTTCTACTTTTTGAAATAATTTGAAGAAAACTGGTATTAATTCTTCTTTGAAAGTTTGGTAGAATTCTGTTGTGAACCTCAGGTCCTTGGCTCTTTTTTGTTGGGAGACATTTTATTACCTCTTATATTTCAGCATATGTAATGGGTTTGTTTAGGTCACTTATGTCCTCCATATGGTAAATCATATGTGCTAATAAACTTATCCATTTCTTCTGTATTTTCTTATTTTGTGTAATACAATTTCTCAAAGTATTTCCTGCTGATCTTTTGTATTTTGTTGGAATCAGTGGTTATGATCCCTTTTTCATATCTAATTTTTGTGATTTTGGCCTTTTCTGTTTTCTTTTTGATGAGATTAGCCAGGGGAGTGTCTATTTTATTAATCTTTTCAAGTAACCAGCTCTTAGTCTCATTAGTTCTTTGAATTATCTTTTTAGATTCTAATTGAGCTATCTCTGCCTTGATCTTAGTAATTTCTGTCTGAGTGCTCTTTTGGGGATTGATTTGTTGCTGGCATTCTAGTGCTGTGAGATGTGTCATTAAATCATTTACTTGGCTTATCCCTACCTTATTGATGAAGGCACTCAATGCTATGAACTTCCCTCTTAGAACTGCCTTTGCTGTATCCCATATGTTTTGGTAGGATGTGTTTTCATCCTCATTTGATTGCAAGAATTTTTTAATTTCTGCTTTAATTTCTTCAATAAACCATTGCTAATTCAGCACTGTATTATTTAGGCTCCATGAATTTTTAAAATTTCTTGTGTTTTTCTTGCTTTTGAGTTCCAATTTTATTCCATTGTGGTCTGATAAGGTATAGGGGATGATTTCTACTTTTTCATATTTATTGAAACTATTTTTGGGTCCTAAAATATGATCTATCCTACAGAAAGTTCCATGGGATACTGAGAAGAATGTGCATTCCTCATCAGATGGATGGGATATTCTGTAGATATCGGTGAGTTCCAGTTGATCTAAAGTGCAAATTAAACTCATTGATTCTCTGTTGATTTTTTGTTTTGATGGCCTGTCTCTTGGCAAAAGTGAGATATTGAAGTCTCCCATAATTATTGTGTCTAGACCAATGTAATCCTTTATTCCCCATAAAGTTTGTTTTATGTATCTAGGTGCCCCTGTATTTGGAGAATATATATTAAGTAATGTTATTGGCTCCTGGTTGATTGTTCCTTTTAGTAATATGTAATGTCCTTCATCTCTTCTAATTAGTTTTGGATTGAAGGTTAACCCATCTGAAATTAGTATTGTGACTCTTGCTTTTCTTGTTGTTGTTGTTGTTGTTGTTGCTTCCTTCTTCTGTGGTGTATTGTTTTCCAGCCCTTAATTCTCAATCTATTACAGGCTTTATTGGTTGGGTGACTCTCTTGAATGGCACAGATTGAAAGTTTATGTTTCTTCATCCAATTGGCCAATCTATGTCTCTGAATTGGTGAGTTAAGACCATTTACCTTAATAGTAATTATTGAGAAGTGTTTGTTTTTATGCATCAAGTCAGTACTTGTTACTGGGTTTTGATTCATGTTTATCTTAGTTCTTTCTTGATTTCCTCTCATATTAATTGTTCATTTCTTTGATCTTCTATGTAGGGTTGTCTTATCTCCCCTGTATGTGGTAGTTGATTTAGAATCCTCTGTAATGTTGGCTTGGTGGTTGCAAATTGTCTGAACACGGCAATATAATGGAATGCCTTATACTCTTCATCAGTTTTAAAATATAACTTTGCTGGGTAATGTGTCCTTGGTTGGAAGTTGTTCTTTTTCATAATGTGGATTGTATGTGTCCAGGCCTTTCTAGTTTTCAATGTTGCTGTGGAGAAGTCTGTAGTTGTTTTAATTGGTTTTCCTTTGAAAACAAGTTGGCCTTTCTCCCCAGCTGCTTTCAAAACTGCTTCTCTACTTTCCAACATAAGCATTTGTACAATAATGTGTCATATGGAGGATCTGTTTTGGTCTACTCTGAGTGCAGTTCTGAATGATTCAGTTGTGTAAGTGTCCAGTTCTTGCATTAGATTTGGAAATTTTTCACTCAGAATATCCTGGAATAAATTTTCCAATCCTCTTGTATTGTTTTCTTCTCCTCCAGGGACTTCATGAATTCTTAAATTTTGCTTTCTCATTTTGTCTGAAATCTCTTAGATATCTAGCTGGTATTGCTTCATCATTTTCTCCATCTTAGCTTGCATGTAGTTAATATCTTGTATTCCTTCCTCTGTGTCTGAAATTCTCTGTTCAGCCTCATCCTGTCTCAATGTTGAGGATTTTATTGAAGTGTTTATTTCATTCAGCTTTCCTTGCATCTCAAGGACTGAAGCTTGGTCTTTTCTGACGATTTCTAGTGCGAGGAGAGTACAGACTCCAGATGAGATACCTTATTCTAGAGGATCTTGAGGATGCTGCTGGTGTTAACTTTGATATCTCTTAGAATATTAATAACCAAAATTCTGAATTCTGATTCTGACATCTCTAGAAATAGGGATTGTTTGGTATTGTCTCTTGAGAGACTTTGGTCTCTGGAATCTTCGCATCCAGCATATCACTTCATGTTTAATGTATCTTTTTTGCTGAGGCTTGCCCATTGCTTGGTCTGGGAATTAGGATCTGCCTTCACCAAGTGTGAAGAGTTTCTCCCTTTAGGAACTAGACTTTATAGAGATGAAAAGAAGTTGTTATGGTTATAAATATTGACTAGCATTTATTGACCCTATTCTGGATGGACTGAGGCATTTCCAACTATGTCTGAGACAACGCAAATTCTATGTTAAAAAAATTAATATAGGAAATAATCCCTTGATTTGGTCTCCCATTGTTTCTGGGGTCCGAAAATAGCCAGGCATTCACGGCCAGCATTTCTAAATTAATTAGTGAAGCTTTAGATATAAATTGAAAACTCCATTGCATGTATAGACCAGAGTTCAGGAGAGATAGAAAGGATGAATAGAACTTTAAAGGACACTTTGACTAAATTAACCTTGGAGACTGGTGCTAAGTGTCCTACCTTTTCCTCCTATACATGTGAGATGCACCCGCACATCCCACATGAGGGACCCTGTAAACTCGTTGTCACAGCATGATGATGTTACCTCTTGCAAGCTATAAAACTGTGTTACCAGGACCTTTCTAGAATGCTGGGAAACATGAACTCTGGGATGACTTTTCCTTATTTCCTTCTAGTTATTTTAATTATGTAATAATGATGTTAAACTGAAAGATGTGCAAGTGAATTTGTAAAAGCTTAAAAAAGGAATCTTTCTGAATAATTGTACTATGCTAAAACTACTGTTCTTTTGTTTTCTGACTGTCAGAGGAATCCATGTGAACTGAAGAACACAGAAATCCAGGAATTTAGGGAAATTTGAGAAAGATTGTGTAGGTATTTGACAGAAAGTAAAAAGCAAGTTTGGAAGAAGGCCTATGTGGAAGTGAGAACTGAGGGATGAGGAAAGTTGTATAGCTGATAAGATGTTAAACCACATTCAGGATAGGAAACTGGCCAAACATTGACTAATATGTTATATGATGATGATAAATATGGTGATGGTTCTGATCATAATAATAGAGAAAGCTATGATGATGGTTATAAATCTGATGATGAAAATGATGGATATGATAGTAGAAAATTTTTTAAAAACAAAAGACTATAGTTCTTAGCAGGAGAGAGAGATAGGGGTTGTCAGAAAAGCTGCAGGTTACTTTGAGACAGCCCTCCCAAATGTATTAGAGAAACAGTAAAAATCTGCCACTGAAGAAATGATGATCCACAGTCAGTAAAGTAATTGCAACTTAAACAGGAAACCCTTCTTGTTCAGGACTGTCATAGCCACAGTTTGCAAAAATGCAGCTATTGATTAATGTAATGTAATGTCAATTAGATGTACATTCCTGAGGTCTCTTATCTGTTGTAGCTTTGTCTTTTCCTTCTTCATTACACCATGTATGTTGCCCCGTAAATTATGATAATGGTACCAGGAATAAAGGATTAAGGGATTTTTAACTTTTAAGAAAAACTCTATGGCTCAACTCAGAAAAAGAATACAGGAAAGGCAAACTAGGGATACTGGATAGTATGCAGAAATGTTTAATTGGTCCCCCTGGTTAACGACCCTGATTTCTGTCCTAGTAGGCCCTCTTCTAATTTTATTGCTATTATTAACCATTGCTCCTTGTATAATTAATAAGTTAATGTCTTTTGTTAAAGAAAGATTTAAAACAGTACAGCTAATGGTATTGAGACAACAATATGAGCCTCTAAAAACCTCAGAAGAGACGGTCACCTTAAGACAACTAAAACAAATACTCCAAGACTGGAGTATTCACAAGAAAAAGGGCGGGGGGGGGTTCTCTGAAGAGGAACTAGGTAAAGAATTCCGAGATAAACAGATTAACTACAAGAATGTACTGGCCATAGGTCATCGGGACCCGAACAGTTGAAACTTTCCAGAATCCTGCCCTGAAAGTGTTTTTGGAATTCCTCCAAACTTGCCCAATCAGTACCCGTCCCGACAACCCCGACAACCTCCCACAAATCAATTCGAAACAAGTTTCCTTGTGCCTTCCCGCACGCGCCTCTTTAATTGCCTGAGCCAACCAGTTCAAAAGTTAACTAATGTAACCAATTAGGATTGTACAAGTCAGCTAACCCACTGCTTCTGCTTCTGTAAGGGCATAAAAGGCCCTCGCTTCTGCATTTTGGGGTCTCTGGTTGGAAAGGGCTTGGCAGACCCCGATGCGTTGGACAATAAAATCCTTTGCGCATGCAAAAAAAAAAAAAGAGTTTCTCCCTCTGGCATTCCTTTCAGTTTGGGTGATGATGGATCTCTGGAACTTTTCTCTTACTCCCCTGCCCCATAGTTTACAGTCTCAGTTCCCAATATCTGGGATCCACTGTAGAATCTGTATTCAACACTGTCCCCTACAGTTTCTCTCGATCCCCTGCATTCCCAACCCCCAATTGGTCTACAGTCTATACCATGAGTCTTGGGTTTTATAGTCTGTGGGAAGTAGGGTATACTAGAAAGCTCAGGTTTAACCACCTTTCCTACTGCCAGCAGCAGTCTTCAAACCTCTGAGAGGGCCTTGCCTCACTTCCCTAGGTGAAAGTCCTTGCCCAGTGTTTCCAAGTATCTCCTTCCTGCCTGCTGCTGTCAGTGGAAGCTGTACAGGGTCATTCAACTTCGTCCCTACTGGTGCCTCTAGATCCATTTTCATTCTTCTCTTGTGTAAATTTTCCTAAGCCATGAGGACAGCTTTATGTTGAGATTTCTTAGTTCCACCACAGGAAAAGGGATTTTCCCTATCCACTCTCTTGCTGAAAGCTGGCAGGTCTGGGGGGAGGGGTTTTTGCACAGCATCCCTCTGATGAGGGAGGATGACAGAAAGTCCATGCTGGTTTCTCAGGCTGGACCAGGTTTAAAGGTGTTTTCAGAGGTCTGCCCTGTAGGGTGTTCTGCTGTGCTGTGTTAGCAGAGAGGTGGTGTGACCCATGCTGTCCTTTTGAGAGTTCTGTCTCCTCTGCAGAGCTCATGCGCCAAGATCTCAGTTCAAAGAGCACAACCCCAGCCCAAATGGCAGGAGCAGATGGCTGCATAAGCCAGATCTCAATGCTGGGCCTTCAGTCACCTCGCATGTTCCAAGCCCCTCAGCATTCACTGGCCAATTCTACGCTATAGTAGGTGGGATGATATCATTCCACTCCCCGGTGGATCTGAGTCCTGTGCTCCCATGTGGGAGTTGTGCCACAACACTCTCCTGACACAAACTGTGCAGCTGAGACCTCCATGGCAGAGGAATAGTGGCTATTTTGTAGACACCGACCACAGCTACTGTCCAGACATGCTCTGCCCATGCTCATGCCCCAGAACCCACTGCTCTCACTCACTGATCCCATGCTGCAATGCGTGGGATATCATGTCACACACAGTGGATCTGAGGCCTGCTCTCCCATGTGGGACTTGTGCCACCACACTCTCCTGACACAAACTGTTGCTCTCTGTGGGAAGTGCTGCCCATTTCTTATTGGCAGGATGTTGGCAGGTTGCCAGGGTTGCACTCCATGGCAGATCCAAGCTCTAGGCACCCAAATGGAATTTTCCCTGGGCTATATTCTCTCCATGTTCTGCAATCTAGGCAATGGGAGACCATCCATGACAGTTTCTCTAGTTCTTCTCCACTTTGGATTGCAATCTACTTGGCCCCCTGGCTTTCTCTGCTGTTTGTGCAGTCCACATGCTGGAAGAGTTGTTAGTGAGTTTCCTGGTAACATGGCTGTGTGCAGCTGCTAATTTTCTTTTCCTTCTCAAAGAAATCTCCACATTTCTCCTAGCACACTCTCACTGACCTGCCACACTGATTCTTCCCTATTTAAAATTTTTTTGCAGTTGGTGATATTTACCTAGCCTGTGGATTTTTTATATTTATATACTCCTACCTCTTATCTAACTTATTACTCTACCTGACTTATCAGTGATGTGTGTTCTAAACCATGGTTTAAGATCTCCTTTTACTCCAAGTCACAAGGCAGGTGTTATCTGTCTGCCATCTTAGCCATTCTCCCTGTGATGATTTTTTTTCCAGTGCTTGGGACAAAATCTAAAGCCTCATACCTGCTAGGCAAGTGCTCTACAACTGAGCTAAATCAACCCCTCTGATGATTTATTTAAAAAGTCATCACAGGTCCCTGACTCAATACATACATCATATTTAAGGTACATGACTTTTTTCAGAATGAGTTCTTGCTTTAAAATGCCTCATAAATACCATTCTGATTTTTAACTTACTGCAAATGATCTGAATTCAGAGGTAGAATATGGAAAGTCTGATAGTCTACTCATGATAGATAATTTATATATATATATATATATATATATATATATATATATGCTTCTTTTATATCTCAAAAAATTTATTGGCAATTACCTCATTCTCATAAAAAGTTAAACATACAAGACCATTTCCAGATTTTGTCATGTTGTCCAAATGCCATAAAACATGTAGCTTTTGATTCACTATATTTCTGGCATTTTTTTAATGCTTATCAGAGTAGGCTTTCTTTGTCTCCTAAAAATGAGAGGAAGCTAAAATGCAGGGAATCCCAGGCAGACCTACATGTTTTTGTTTGATCTCATACATGAGACCTCATGTAAAATGACTTCTCCTCAAACACGTACATCAGAGTCTGAGTCCCAAGGGCTGCCCAGTTTTCTGAACACTCTCCACTTTCCACGAGTGTGTTTCTTATTTCAAGAGTTCCACATACTGAATGATTTTCTTATATTTATTATAATATAACTATTAAAGAAAATGGTAAAATACACTCAGTAAATGCCTCAAGTGAAGCTGGAGTGTGACATGAAACTAATTCAGGTGTTTTCTTTTCTTTGAAGATCTTCCCCAACCTTTCCTCCCCACCCTCCAGCACTCGGCCCCCATCAACCCCCCATCTGTTTCACTGGCACCTTCTAGAATTTATTCGGAGATCTAGCCTTACATTATATCACAGTGGGAGAGGATGCAAGCTCTGTAATCAACAGCCTCAGTCCCACTATCTGATGCCCCACAAAGTAGGAGTGTGATAGCCAGCAAGAGTGTTAACTTGGCTGGGCCTCAGTTTTCTCATCTATAACATAAACTTGGTGCTCTTCTGGAAATGCTTAAATGAGTTGACATCAATAAAAGAATCAAGTTCATAATAGATCTTTAATAAATACTAGTTTCTCTCCTATAGTTTGAAGAATTTGGAAGGAATAATCACGATGATTGAATCCATAAATTCATATTATTTGACCATCACAAGCCTTTATCTTAACAATCTAAGGAAAAGTCAATGGCACAGTACCAAAACAAAAAAAAAGAGATATAATTGGCTGAAAAAAAATCACTAAAGTCCTCTGCCAACTTTCCACAGTCTCAGAAAATCCAAGAATCCTTCCCAAGAATTTCCACTGCCCCTACCTCAATCTCTAATAATAAGATCAACAGTCCTGACATTTGTTTGCTGCTGGAATGTACTAGTTGTTCTATCTTCAATAAATGTTAATACAATCAGATGTACTCAAATTAAAGCATAATTTATGAGGGTTTTCCACACACCAGAAGGTATTTCAAGACATTGCCTGATTCCCATTTGCCGATTGGAACATTCATTAGGAATTTACTGTAGTCATTATAACTGCCCAGCTCTTTGGAGTTAGATACTAGAAGTTTACCCTAATGCCTCCTGGAGGACTGAAAAATGAGATAAGCATAAATATTAGAGTAAATGAAAGGGAGACAAACAACTGCAAAGAAGAGATTTATTCTATCCAATTATCTGTTCCCTTTTCACGGACATTTCTTCCTACTACAGAGTTCCAATCATCAAATTAGCCATACTCTGAAGACTCATTTTTCAACTTGATATTATAGTGGAGCCAGTGGGTTTAGAAGCACTTGGGGAGGTATCTTACAGCCCATCTGGAATAAAGAAAATAAAGTATTTTTTCATTTCCTTAGCCCTTACAAATTTACCTAATTCTATCAGTCCAATTTAAGCAGAAAATAAGGTAAATTATCTTAACTATTTGGCAATTATATTCTTTCTGAATATTGAAATACCCACAATTTAAATCACAAATCATATGAAATAGTAATTTGTCTTAAAATGCTGGATTTCTGGCCCACATTCTGAAAAGATATTATAGGAGACCAATTCCTGCAAGAATTTTATAGAACATTTGTGGAATAAAATATGTGAGGAATTTCTCTAGTTTATATCCTTAAAATGAACCACACCATAAAAATGGTTACAGTGCATTTTTATACATATGAATGTCCCAGGGTCCTCATAATTGTTAGGTTGTTAGGCTGGCTTTGCTGTGAAAAAGCTGAGGAATTCCAGCTGGAGAATTTCCTTTCCCCAATGTTACCAAAGGTTTTGCTTAATTATCTAGTTGAGCTGCTGTAATTACAATCAATAAAACCTTGTCCCCTTATGACTTGACATAGAAGACTTTGGGGAAGCTGGTTACAGTCTTGACGGACCTTCTCAAATATAGCATTCCACCTGGCAGCTAATCCCAGAAAAAAAGTGTCCATCCAATTTCCATTCACCCCTCCTAATATGTTTGTGTACTGCTCGCTGGCAACTGTAACATGTTTGTAGTACAAATAGTACTTGGAATTGGGGGTTTAAATCGGTTCAGGCTCTCTCATGTGGCTGGAATGTTGGCATAAGTCAGAAAGCAAAAGTCAATTTACAAAAAAAAAAAAGTTGATTCCTCCAGGAAGAGAGAGATAGCTAGTGAGCTTGACAAATGCACTGCACCACGAACAGGGCAATAGGGCTAATTCTGTTAAGTGATTGCTATAGGCCTTTGCTTGCCTTGGACTTTTAACCTCTGATGGCCAAGAGGTTGAGCCTTGTTAAACTGCCAAATCAGTAATTTCACATCCAAAGGCTTTTCACAATTTGGTATCCACAAGCTTTGCTTTTCTGTTGTGATTTTTCAACAGGAAAGTTCAAAGTGCTCTGGGGGCTTTCATTTCTGAGGTTGTCATAACAGTTAGCAAACTTCACGGATCATTGTTTGCTGAATCTAAGACCAGAAATTAAGTCCTGAGGGGAAAAAATAGACAACAATCATTGATTATGGATATCACAGTGCACTCTGCTAATTTCTTTTGGCTGGTACTTTATTCAAGTTTGCATCAGATCTTTGTTTACAATGAACCATTTTAGGAACTGTAAGCAAATCCGCAGGGTAAACTTCTCCGAAATGTGAGGCTTCCTATTGTTAAAGTATTTTCCCGCTAGGTAAGGGTCTAAACATTATGGAGATGTAAACTGAGCTCTTTGTTACCTTGTCTATGTCACGCTAAGCTGAGGCACAGAAAAAAAATGTTTTCGAGTACTGGGAGTTGAACCCAGGGCCTCGCACTTGCATGATATACCACTGAGCTTCACCTTCAGTCCATTTTTTTACTCTTTTAGACAGGGTCTCTCTAAATTATGCAGACTGCCTCTGGTCTTGAACTTGCAATCCTCCTGCCTCGGCCTCCTGAGTCACTGGGATTACAGCCATACACCACCGTGCCTGGCAGCATGGATAATTTTTACAGTGGCCCTTAAATCCTAGGGCCTCATGTCCTACATTCTAAGAGCTGAAATTATGGTCACTTGATGGATAAAAAGCAATAAACCTTTCAGCATGTAATTATTAAGTACCTCCCATAAGTCTGACTGTTCACTAACCATATGGTATATAAACCATGCAAAAATGTCAGAGTTGAACTTTTCTAAAAGTAACTGGATCTGCCAACCATGTCCATAAGAGACTACTTAAAACTTAAACTTGTGTATTAAGCAGATTCCTGAATCTCACCTCAGATCTACATAACCACATGGAAGAGGGTGGCTAATTTTGCTTTTGTTACAGTTCCCCTGATAGGCTTACAACTAATGTTTGAGAACTTTTCTGGATTCGTGATTCTCAAAGCTGGCTGCACATTTGAATCATCTGGTGAATTAAGACCACCTATGACCTACTCCCAGAGTAGACCAATTAAATCGACCTTTGGGGGAAGAGAAAGCCTTGACATGAGTTCTTATCATTGGTTGTTGTTGTTTTAAAGATCCTCGGGTGACTCTATTAGGCAGCCAAGATTGTGAACCATAATCCTAGACTGTAACCCCTACAGGAATTTGAAGGAAGAAATCACTTCCATCTGGACTGGTCAGATGTTACCTTTGATTTCTTCCCATATCTTGCAAAAGATGTTATCTTTTCTTTGGAAAGTATCTGTGCTTGGGTTTGTTATTGTTTAAAAGATGACATATTTGTACAGCATCCATCCAAGAAGTAGAATATTTTTATGGATACCATTTAATCTCATTTATCCTCAATTCATCCCTTATAGTGTAATTAGAAGAAAAATTTATTACTACTCCATTATAAATAAAGCAAACAATCAGTACCTTCCCTGAGATCACACAGATCTCTAAGAACTGAACTCCGCTGAAGTTGCTTACCACAAATATATATGTGTGTGGGGGGGTGTATGCATATATAGTTTATATTTATAGTTTATAGTTTAGTATAGTATAGTTTATACTTTATAGCTGCAGGCATATATAGTTTATAAGTATACAGTTGTGATCAACAGATAAGCTATTTAATGCTGAAAATTGTTCAAATATACAATTGAACACCCACATCCCACGATTACAGTCTTTTTGGCTCTTCCTTCTTTTGGCTTTTAAAGAGGAGATATCCTGAAGGATCAATAATATCCTATTAACACATTTCTCCATAAGTTAGCAACACTGAATGCATTAATGGGCTTATTCAGTTAGTGTTGTTTATCCATCCTTGTTTGCTAGGAACTTTCCCAGTTTCAGTACTGAAATCCCAGGCCAAGTAAATCCCTCAGTTCTGGGCAAACTAGGACAGTCCCTATCAGAAGTAGAAGTAAACAGGATTTTGCAGATCTGTGTAGGGATGGGAGTTTAAGGATGATTGGGAAAGTGATAGGCCAGGCCAGCATTGGGCAGAAAGTGAGATATAAATATCCACCCAGATGGGTAGACATGGATTTAGGCTTTGCGGTCTAGTTGGGAAAGCACAATACATGGCTCTCAAACTTCAGTGTGCCTTCGAATCTCATGGAGGACCTACTAAACCACAGATCACTGACCCCACCAAACAGTTCATGATTCAGAAAGTATGGAGAGGGACATAAGAATTTCCATTTTTTGCACTTTCCCTTATAATATTGATGCTGTTGGTCACAGGATTACACATTGAGAGCCACTGTCTTCTGTGCTACACAAACTTCAGTTCAGTATGGATAGTAGCTTGTGGTGGTATCTCAGAATCAGACAGCTAAAAGCAGGCCACATTAAGTGAAGATGCAAGATGGGATCCAAAGACAGGACTCAAGGCTCTCAGTGAATCTGAGTTAGTATGGCAGAAAATGAGCTAGAGGAGCTGGAGTAAAAGACAAATAAGCAAAACAAGACCTCCACCATAAATATATATGACCAAGACCTTTCTAGTGCACATAGGTGTAAAGTCAGATCTTGCCTTTAAAAGTGAGGCCAAATTCTGTGTCAAAGTAACCTTCCAAGCGGCACAGCTTGATGTTCAATCACTAGAGTTTGTGAAGTAGGAATTCTTAAAGACCTTCTACAAAGGATAAAAGTAGGGCAGATAACCATCTTTTCTCAGGACTTTCCTGATTTTCACACTGAAATTCCACAGCTTGGGAAATTCAGTCCCAGGATGGCTGCTCACCGCAAAAGCAATCTCAGGAGGCTGAGCCTAGATCCACCTGCATCTCCTGACCAAGTGGCCCCATCCATAAGAGGGGAGGCATAAGTGAGAAGAGGAGGAGTCTTTGGGAGAGGAAAGCCAGTTTACTAATTGCAACATACAGCATTCAAGAGAAGAGAAAAGGGCACCTAGAAATATGCTCCATAAATGCTGAAATGCATTTGCTTTAAATGGACAAAGCATGTTAAATTACTCCAAAGGCCTGAAGTTTTTCTAAACTCATGAAAGTGGAAAAGTTCAGCACAAACAGAGCAAGCCAGACACCCCGTAAATGGAAGTGACCCTTCCTTCCTTCTGACACACACTCAAGATCTCATTAAGTATAGCCTTAAAGGGTCCAGATATGCACACATACCCTGGTAGAGGGAAAGTTGTAAATAATAACCCATGCTCTTTTGGTCTTTCCCATAAAAATAATAATAACAAGCTAAGTGGAATAAACACATAGTTCAAAATGATTAAAACATTAAAGAACATTTAAATGTGGAAAAAGAATCTCCAGTTGGAATGTGGGTTCCACCTAAGATCTTTAGGGCCACCAGCTAGCATGCCAGAGCCATTTCAAATCTCTTTCATGGCCAATCATCAGTTAATTTTCCATCAGAAGGGAGAGCATAAAGGCCTCTAACAATAGTAGCACAAACTACTAGTAATGATAGCTGTTTAAGATATTCTTCTCTAAGGTCATCCACAGACTGTGTAAAAACAAATTGGTAATATAAGGCATTCCAACAGTAAGAAGGATCATCACCAAGGAAAGTATTTAAATGATCACAAAAGATCCAAAAGCACACACTGAACTAAACTGTCCTCCCAGGAATTCACACTGCATTATACAGCATATGTGGAAATTATCCCCTCCGTCACATTTGAAATATTTGCTATGATCATAACATTCAGACCTAGGTGGGTTAGAAAGAAGAATACAGACCACAGGTGATGGAAACAGGATTTGGGTAAAAGTGTCCCTGACTCCAGAGACTAAAGATTTAAACCCCCCTATATTAGTCAACTGGTGCATTGCTGTAGGAAAACACCTGAACAAAATAAACTTCTGGGAGGAATGATTTATTGGGGGCTCACAGTTAGAGGATCTCAGTTTATAGAGGAAGGAAGGCATGGGGGCAGGGCAAGCATGGTGGTCCTCATAGCAGATAACCTAGTCATGGCAGATCAGGAGCACAGAGCTACCAGAACTAGGGATCCAAGTCAAAATTCCAAAGGCCCATCCCCAGCAACCCATTTTTACAAAGCTATATGCAACTTGTCCATAACCTCCACAAACAATGCCACCACCTAGAGACCAAATGTTTAAACATATGACCTTTGAGCGGCATTTTACTTCCATGCCATAACACTCCACCCTTGGCCACCAAAGTTTTATGATCATCTCATGATGCAAAATGCATTCAGTCCAACTTCAAAAGCCCCCAGTCTTAACAGCCTCAAGATTGTTAAAAAGTCCAAGTCCAAAATCTCCACTGAGACTACAGGGAAACTTAGCTGTCGCCACTGCAAAATGAAACAAAAAGAAGTCATATACTCCCAACATACAATGGCACAGAGTAAACATTCCTACTCCAAAAAAGAGGCACAGAAAGGAAAAATCAGTCCAAAATAAAATCAATATCGCACAGGCACAATTTCCCTGTAGATCCATGTCTGACATCTGGCACATGTGACATCAACTGGTATCTGGCATCATCTGGGCTCAAACAGGCTTGGGAAGTTCTACTTCTATGGCTTGCCAGTTGCAGTACACATGGTCCTCTTAGGCTGGCTCCACCCATTGCCACCAGTTTCTATTGGCAGAAATTTCACTGTGCTGGCATCTCCAACATCTTTGGGTCTCCACTGCTGCTTAGGCTGCACCCTCAAAGCTTCATGAACCAACCCTTCTAGAGCTCCCAGCAGGGACCCCATTCCTATATACTGCCTAGCCTCACAGGATATTTTCTGGAACCTTGGTGGCAGCTACCATGACCCCTTAACTCTTTGTATTCTGTATGCCTGCAAAACCAGCACCCTGTGGACATCACCAAAGTTTGCTGCTAGCTCAAGCAGTAGTTTCACCCCTTTTGCCTATAGCTGCATCAGTGGCCTATATGTGCCTGCATTGGGAAACCAATCCCCTTAGTGGCCTCTTTGCAGCAGGGCAAGCATTAGGCCCTCATTTTCAGATACTCTTTTTTCAAAGAGAAGTCTTGGAAACTGATTTGTAGTTTCACATCCTGGGGCCTTCAATGGGAGAGGCAAAGTCAATTGCTAATTTATCCCTAAGCTATTCCTACTATCCCAGAGTAAAGCTTGCAGTTTCCCTTTAATGACACTTGTCTCTTTAATAATTATCACTTCAGTGCCTGAGATAGCCCAGTCCACGGCAACTATAAAATTGCCCTTATCACTGTATTTTTTTCCTCTTTAAACTGTTCATTTTTCAAACACCTCTGTTATGCCCTTTTCCTCTGTATTTTCATCATAAATCTGGCTAAAAGTAGCAAACAACAACTATGCCATGCCTCCTATGTTTTCTACCCTCATGTTATTTCCTCTGTAATGTGAAGTTAATGCCTTTATGTTATTTCCCCTTTCCATGTCAAGTTAATTAGTCTATTATTTTAAATTTGTTGTTGCTAGGTGCCACTGAGTCAGCTCCAACTCATAGCAACCCTACTACAACAGAATGAAACATTACCTAACAGTGTGCCACGCCCAGCACTGTCAGTACTTCTCTGCTATTCATAGGATTTTCAACAACAGATTGTTTCAGAAGTAGGTTGCCAGGTCCTTCTCCCATTTTTGCAGTGCTGGGGATCAAACCCAGGGCCTCAGAGAGCACAAAACTGCACTATACCAACTGAGGTAAACCCCAGCCCCATTTTAACTTTAGCCTCACTCAAATCTTTAGGACAGGGGCAAACCACAGACAATCCTTTTGCTCGAATGTAACCCAATTCCAAACAGAGTCCTCTGGAATCCCACAAGCATCTTCCTCATTTCTATTGATGGAAGCATTATTGTCTGATGAACTCTCACCAGATCTTCCCCTTAAACTCTGCTTATGGCGTTTTAGGTCTTTTGTCACTTGTGTTTCTAAACTCTTCTAAATGCCTCTCACAAAAAAGTTCTGACTTAAGCACCACATGGTTAGGTTTCTTCACAGCAATGACACCACTCTCCAGTACCAATTTTCTGTGTTACTCAGCTGGTGCATCACTGCAGCAACACACCTGACTAAGACAAACACATAGGAGGAATGATTTATTGGGGACTCATGGTTAGAGGATCTCAGTCCACTGAGGCAGAAAAGTGTGGCAACAGGGCAAGCATGGCTGGGCCTGTGGCAAAGAACCTTACATCATGGCAGATCGGGAGCAGAGAGCCAAATCCAGAGGTCCAGGTAAAACCTCCAAAGGCCTACCCCAGTGATCCACTTATTCAAAGCTAGATCCAACCTCCCAAAGTTCCATAACTTCCACAAACAACACAATCACCTCATGACCAAATATTCAAACACATGACATTTGGGAGACATATTGGATTCAAATCAAAATACCTCCTTACTCAATAAGGAGGGAATGAGGGGTGGAGCAGCAGGATTTTGATGTACACAGTGGGTTTGGTCATTTTCTCTCATGGGTAGAGATTTCAAGCTAAAGTATGAGTGGAGTTGATTCAAGTGACTCACTTTTCTTCACTGAAGTGATTTTGAAGGCTTTATTTGAATGCAGAATGCATATTATATCACTGAGAAGTAGAAAATGCAGGTGGATCTAACACTTACTGAGCTCTAAGACCTG
Organism: Pedetes capensis; assembly: GCA_007922755.1. Lineage (NCBI taxonomy): Eukaryota > Metazoa > Chordata > Mammalia > Rodentia > Pedetidae > Pedetes > Pedetes capensis. The sequence goes on from VMDO01004067.1 coordinate 70,254, forward strand.
CTATTGTAAACACTCACAAGTGGTATAACCACTGGACAATAAATTTGGAAAAAATTAAAGTCTCAGGTTATTTCCAAATTGAGAAGCTACTAGATACTAAGAAGATCAAACATATCACAGGTTGACCCTAAACCATTGGTTTAGGTAGCCCTTGGATTGCCAATCCTCCATAATTCTACCTCAGTGGAAAACAGTGCAATATTGACATCCTGCTGTCAAACGATATTCTATTTCCTTCCAGAAACCTCAAACCTACTCCCCTTCTTACTTCCCACTGGGCTGATTGACCTCCTACCCAGTAGGCACCTAACTCCCTACAAATCCTCATCTCCCTATAAAGAGCCACACTCACCTGCAATACCAATTTTGATTTTCCTCAGAATAGCATCTTTCTTCATAAAGTACAAAGGAAACATTTAATGAAAATGTAGACAGTGATAATTACAAGGAGAGAAAGGGAAGGCTATAAATGGATGATTATAAAAAAAGTTTTAACAAATTTCAATGGACCCACATTCCTTTACATTCCTGTGTTACTCAAACTTTAATGGACTTACAGTTTATCTGGGGGGTTATAAAAATTGCAGACTTCAAAGCTACACCCAGAGTTTCTGATTGTGTAGGGTTTGAAGGGCCCTCAATAATCTACATTTTTAACTGATATTGATTGAGATGGTATGTAGCTGCCTGTTGAGAAAACTTTCTTTAGAACAAGTGAAATTGATAATTACACAGTAAGCTCTTAGCCATTTTTCATTGCCCATGTTAGTGGCTGTGATTTGGCCTTTGATATTCCATTATCTGCTGCGGGAATTCTTTTTAAAACACCAAATTCCATGGCTTTTAAGTCATCTGAGTAAGAAAGGTTAAGTATGTTCTCCCAAAGAGACATTTTTCCCTGAATCAATCAGCTTACAAGAACTTTGCACCCTCTCCCTGTTCCTAAAACTCTCAGAAACAGATATGTGGTTTCTATCAGAATAAAACTTTGATATCCATTATGATGGATGATTCACTCTGGCTGACTGGCCTGAAATGGTCTGCTCATAGAGAGGACAACCTTGAGAAGGTAGTATGCAGGAATTCCATTTCCCAATGTGGAAACCAAAAGGTCAGAAGATCTACCTGATCTGTCAGAGAGTGGGCCATCTCTATACAATATTGTAGCCAACCTTGGCCCCCCTGAACTCTAGCTATATCCTTGTCCCCTGGGCTGTGAGTTATCCCCACCAGGTTCATGATATTGCTGGTGTTTAGACCTAAATTAATTGAAGTCAAACTCAGTTATTTGAAACCAAGAGCCATAGGTATTATATATCTATATTCTAATAGCAGGAAATATATGTAAATATTATATTTTAAAAAGAGAAGGAAAGGGAAGGAAAGAGCAAAGCAAAGGATAAAATGAAGAAAAAAGAAAAGTTGGTTAGATAGAAGAATGGAAGGGATGGAAAGAGAAAGCAGAAACAAGAGAGAAAAACTAATCCTCTATCCATCACTGAAAAACAAACTTTTAAAAATATATATTGTAAACCAGGCATAGTGGTACACACCTGTAATCCAAGCACATGAGAGGCTGAGGCAGGAGGATTACCACAAGTGTGAAGCCATCCTAGGCTATGTAGTGAATTCATGGCCATGCTGGGCTACATAGCTAGACCCGGTCTAAAAAAAAAAAAAAAAAAAAAAAAAAAAAAAAAAAAAAAAAAAAACAAATAAACAAAAATTGTATTGTGCTCCAGTCTGATCTCTCTTACTCTCAGCCTTATAGAATTACAAGCCCATGATCACTAATGTCCAGTAAATGAGTAGAAAATCAATTTTTAGGGATAGGAGGGATATAACATGAGGTCCTAGTTACACAAACAGCAGCAGCTTGATTAAAAGTTACCAAAAAAAAAAAAAAACAGCATCACCTTTCAAACAGCAATTGGTCACTGGTATACATATGCAAAGTATTGTTAGATTCATGTCCCACAGCTGTATTCAATGTCACATACACTATCTGTGCACAGAGCAGAAACAAAAAGAAATGCTTTCTTCAGCAGTTTTTTTTTTATTGTAGTATGTACAGTATAATTGTTTACTTGTTAAAAATCTTATTTAGCCTGGCATGGTGGCAAATATCTATAATCCCAGCACTCAGAAGTTTGAGATGAAAAGGATTGTAAGTTCAAGGCCAGCCTGGGCTATGTAGTGAGATCCTGTCTCAAAATAACAAATAAACTTCCTCCTCCTCCTCTTCTTCTTCTCCTTCTTCTTCTTCTTCTTCTTCTTCTTCTTCTTCTTCTTCTTCTTCTTCTTCTTCTCAATTTAAAACAACTTTAAAACAAAAATCTTATTGGCAGAAAGAGGAGGGCTTAAATTATTAACAAACTGCAAAAGAGAATGTAATATTTTTAAGAGGAATCATATGTTTATGTCTCACTCTTGGACTTTAAGGCCACTATTTCTGTGCATAAGGTTTTTGCTTTTCAGTTTTGCATCCAAAACCAGTATGACCGGGCCCAGACATGAGACTTTTTTCCCTGAAGACATTGCTTTATTATCAGGACTGAACTTAAGTATCCTTCCCTGGCAATAGCACAAGATCTCACATTGTAGGACAAACATTTTTGAGTCAGTACAAAGAGGCACAGTAATGTTTCAGGATGTGGTTTCAGACAAAGGTGATATAATCATAAGGCAGAATTGAGAGAGGAAATGACCATTATATCAGTTACCGTTGATGTAAATAATTAGTAACAAGAGCCAGAAGCAAAAGCATTGGAATATCTGAGCTTTCTTTGACACATATTTTATAGCCGTAGTAGGTAAACAAATGAATCACTGAATTGAGGGCAGACTCTGTTGCACTGAAGAACTTGTATTATGACAAAAATTGAGAAGATTGCTCTGAACTTGACACTATAGTCAAAGTTAAAACTCTCTGAAAACATCATGTTCCACTTACAAACCATTAACTCACCTATTCTCATAATCTAAGTGACAAATATTCACACTCTGGATTTTTTAGCAAGTCTTACTTATCCTCATTAGAACAGGGGTGTTACACTACCTATAGATAATTATGTTAACAAAAACTATCCATTTATTAATCCATACAAAAAAGCAATAACTATGAATTGGGTGTCTGCTCTCAAGCAACTCAAATTCAGATTCATCTCAGATTTTTTGAGGGGCATCCATGTGCAAGGTATTGAGCTAACCACTTTAACTCACCTAGGTACCTACCATGTGCTAGGTCTTGGACTAGTTTTAATAGGTTATCATCTGTGATTGTCATAATAACTTCATCTGTAGGCATTAACATTTTTATTTTACAGATAGGAAACTGAGACTCAGAAAAGTTAAGTGACTCATTCAAAGTAATACAATCAACCAAGACTTACAACTGGTCTCTGGTTATTTCCAATATGAAAAGACTTATTGCATTGGGAAAAGCTGTTGCAAAATGTGGTTTCTCTCTGTTGCAAAATGTGGTTTAAAGTGTTAAAAAGTAAAGATGTCACATTGAAGATGAAGGTGCACCTGACTCATACCGTGGTGTTTTCAGTTGCATCATACATATGGTTGAGAAAGCTGAATGTTGAATAAGGGAGATAGGAAAAGAATTGCTGCTTTTTAATTATGGTGCAGGAAACAAATATTGAATATACCATGGGCTGCCAAAAGAAACAACAGATCTGTCCTAGAAGGAGCACAACCAGGGTGCTCCGTGGAAGCAAGGATGGTTAGCCTGGGTCTTACATTTTTTGGACATGTTGTCAGGTGGGACCAATCCCTGCAGAAAGACATCATGCTTGAGAGAGTGGAAGGTCAATGAAAAGAAGGAAGACCCTCAACTAGATGGATTGACACAGTGTCTGCAATAACGGGCTTAAACATAAAAAGATCGTGTGCATGGCACAGTGTCAGGGAGTGTTTCACTCTGTTGTACATAGGATTGCTATGAGTCAGACCCAACTCAATGGCACCTAACATCAACAATGTTCATGCCTTAATTTCTCTGCTCTATAAAGAGTGGAAAAGAGTGTCAGGTCAAGAAGATATAAAGCCACATAGAATTTCATCAGGAAGAAATGAAACTGCATATAGTTTGAGCCAGTTTTGCTTGTGGGCTGACAGCTTAGCTCACGCCAGGTCAAGCAGCTATAAGCTGTAGAGATATAGAATATGACATCACATCTTTTCAGTCCTGGGAACATTGTGCTGTAAGGCAATTAGTAATGATTTCACAGCAGAGACACATAAACAGTTGGTTGTGGCATTTCCCAGCGATGGCAACTACATAATTTCAAGATCTTTCTAAATGACTCTTAGACTATGTCAAAGACCATAAATGACTTCCCACCAGCACTTTAACTAAAAAAAAAAAAAATCATTTCTCAACTGAATAAGTGTGAATTAAATTATATCTCTTTCTTGGTCCCTCTATTTTGAAATTTCATACTTGGTAAGATTTTTAACTTAATATTATTAATTTGTGGAAAGAGTCTAGGTATGCACACATTTTTTAATTAGTGTACAATAGAATGAGTTTCATTATGGCATTTCCATACAATTATATTATGTATTTTGCTCTTATTCACTCCTTCATTACCCACCATGTTGTACTTATCCCTTTTCATATATATCCTCTTACGCTTCCTAAACTTACATACACAACATATATTTTTAAATAAGTCTAGCATCTCCATATAAGAGAGAGCATGTGGTATTTGTCAAATTTTTTAGTCTGCCTTATTTCACTTAAAATAATGCTCTCCATTTCCATCTATTTTCCTGAAAATCACATAATTTGATTTTTCTTTATGCTTGAATAAAATTCTATTGTGTATATGTACCACTTTTTTAATCCATTCATCTGTTGATGGATGTCTGGGCTGATTCCATGTCTTGGCTGTTTTGAAGAGTACACCCATGTTTAGATAAGAGCATAAGCTCTGGAGTTAGACTATTTGGTTCAAACACTGGCTACATCACTTCCACCTATGGAAATTCAAACACTTCACTGGGCTTCAATTTCATCATCTATAAAATGAGCAGAAAGTCCTCAGAAAAAAGTCTGGGATATACTAAGCATTAAATAAATGTTTGCTTTTTAAAAAATTTTAAATAATATGAAAGAGTATATACCCATATGTTTCCTCCAGTTTTCTCGTTCTCCTTCCTAGGAATAATCCTGAGTATCAGTTCATTGCATATTCTATGTATATACATAGATATTCCATGTGGACTCACACAGAGATACTTTTATAGTTATAGACATATATTTATGTATTATCCATGCTCTTCCACATTTTGAAATTGGCAAATGCTTCTTTGAAATCTGATGCTTTGGAGCATAAAATTTATGGCATGTACCAAAGATAAATGTGTCAGGACTTACATCTCTTAATCACTGTTGTGAGAGTGCAAGGGTGAGAAAGAAAAAGCCCACAACTGTGTCACACATCCACTAAGGCCTTGAAAATATTTTGACTTGATTCTATAATTACTGCAAGGAAAAATTTTACATCCTATATTTTAATTCAAAATTTAGAAGTATTTCTGAAATTAGATGGAGAAAGCTTGAAGAATAAGTACTAAATTATAGTTAGATAGGAGAAATAAGTTCTGATGCCCTGCTTCCCAGGAAAGTAACCATCAAGAGCATTAATATACTGAATATTTCAGAGAAAGTAGATAAGGGGACTTTTTAATGTTTTCATCATGGGTAAATGATAAGTCTTTACCCTGTCTTGAAGATTACACAACGTATGCATGTAATGGACATCACATGGTACTCTACAAATATATTCAATTTTATATGTCACTTTTTAAAGTGCGTCTGAAATCAGAACATAGACTTAAAAATTGTAGATCCAAATATTGAGCCCTCTTAGACCAATATTAAGTCGTCAAATACCTTACATAATTGGAGCACAAAGAAACATCCCTAATTTTCCTTCCTTAAGAAGATTTTTTTTAGATTGATGCTTACATAACACATGTGTCCTAGGAAATGCCTGACTTTCATTGTCCATATTCCCTGAAAATCATTCTGTTGTCTAATTTTAATATTCACCTGATATATTTCCAAATATATGAAGTGAAAAACCAGGAAGCAAATAATCACAATGTAAATATGAGAAGGAAAAATGATTTTATCAATCTGAAACAGAGTATCTTGTAAGATCGGAGTACACTTCTGATTTCTCTTTTGTTTTTTGTCAGCTCTTAGAAGTGGCTAATATTTCATATGATCAGCAAGCTATAGTGTTCATCTTTCCTAAGTCTTCTGGAGAAAATATGGAACACTGTTTCAAATCTAGTTTGGGTTCCTAGACTCTACAATACAATTAAAGATGTTTTCAGGCAGTGTATCAATGGGGAATTTCAGGCATTTCTATTCTTTTGTACCCTTTCCTCCCCTTCCTCACTTCCTAAATTTGAAGAGGCAAATGAAACATATATTTGTCCTTATTTTATTATAATATTATTTTAGAAAAACATTTCCTCTCAGAATGTTTGTTACAGTGACAGGCGTCGGATAAGGGAGCACACATGTTCTGTTCTTATTATTGTTTGTGTTTTTGCCTAATTCTTTGTCCATTTTATACTTGAAATATAAGACACTGATCATATTTACATGCATATAAGCATTTCCCTTGTGCAATTTCTCTTGGATCATCATAAGCTGGGAGCATGAGTCTCCACTCACTAATCACCCTGATGAGTAAAACAGAACAGCTCAGACATACTCTTCTGCTATTGATGTGTGTCTGTACATGTCAGGCTGAATACCTGCTCTGGTAATAGTCTTGAGTTCAGGCTTTGACATGGAGAGGTCAGATTTGAATTCTGACTCTATCATTATCTCACTACATTTGAAATATATCATGAAACATCTTTTAAAACTGCCTCCTCATCTGTCAAGTGGGTACACAGGAAAATAACATTAAATCAGCAGGCTTGGATTGCTCAAATCTTGCACACTCTGGAGATAGGCATATTTTCATGCTTGGCCCTTGGCCAGTTCTTGGGAGTTGAACTGTTAGAATGTCCCAAGAACTGAGAGTGTTTTGCACCCTCAGAGCCTTGAATGAAAGTGTACCAAATTGTCTAGATAGTTTTGCAAACAATGTGATTTATAATACATACCTGCTTGCCTTCTGGGTATCTGTGGACAATCATGTACCTATATAAAAGACCTTCAATAAAATCCCAGCATTCCTGGGCTCAGGTGAGTTTCCTTGGGGCACCACACTTTGTATGTGTTGTCTCAGCTCATTCCCAGAGGAGTGAAGCACATCCTCTGGAATTCTACTGGAACAAGACTCTTGGATGCTTAAGTTTTGTGTCCTTTGGAGTTAGTCCCACAGGTCTTTTTCTTTTGCTGATTTTTCTTTGAATCCTTCACTGTAGTAAGCTATAACTGTATTACCCCTGAATCCTACTATAAGACTTGGCAGTGGAGGAGTGAGATCAGGTTCACTATGAATATAGAATGGGCAAGTGGGAATTAAGCCAAGGAGTAGAGTATGGGGTTCAGTGGACAGGAAATTGCTGAAAGTAAGCATCAGGAGTCAGAGGGATCCTGTCTAAATTGACCTCAAAGGTTTTTGCTGAAGACAGGCCAGGGTGACTAGACATCACCCGAGAATGATGGAGGATGAGGAACTGGATCAGATAGCAAGGATAATCAGATATTAGGGGTGAGAAGTCTTGCTAGACTGACCTAAAAGTATTCTTTGCTAAAATTTGATAATGTAAGGAAGGGTACAGATGAACCTAAAAGTTTCAAGAACTTAACTAATATTTTGTCAGCCAAAGAATCTATCAGTGTACATACCAAGCACTTGACACAGTATCTAGCCAAGAGTGTTCAATGTTCTTCTGTTCTTGGTGTTAGGTGCCATCAAGTCAACCCTATGTATAACAAAATAAAACACTCCCCAACACTGTGCCAGGCACAAAATCTTTTTTATGTTTAAGCCTATTGATGTAGATAATGTGTCAATCCATGTAGTGAAGGAGTTTCCTTTTTTCATTGACCCACCACTCTCCCAAACATGATGTCCTTCTCCAGGGATTCGACCCTACACACAACATGTCCAAAATACATGGGATGCAGTCTAGCCATCCTTGCTTCCAAGAAACACTTTGGTTGTATTTTGTCTAGGATGGATCTGTTGTTTCTTTTGGCAATCCATGGCACTCAATATTTTTCTCCAGTACCATAATAAAAAAAATATTAATTCTTCTTCTGTCTCCTTTATTCGATGTCTGCCTTAAGAATAGCAGAGAAACATTGTCAGTGTTCTATGGGAGTTAGTAACATTTATTATATATAATACAATAGCATATAATCTATTATTATATTATACTTAGTCATAATATGAGATTATAATATGTAATGTATAATAGTATATATAATAAATAATGTTATGCTGTTGCTAGGTGCTATGGAGTGGGGTCTGACACCAATACTATGTACAACAGAATGAAACCCTTCAGTATCCTGTGCCAGGCACACAATATTTTTATGTTTAAGCCCATTGTTGCAGACACTGTATCAATTCATCTAGTTGAAGGTCTTCCTTTTCTACATTGACTTGTCACTCCCCCAAACATGATGTCTTTCTGCAGGGATTGGTCCCTCCTGACAACATGTCCAAAACACCTAAGACACAATCTAGCCATCCTTGCCTCTAGCGAGCGCTCTGGTTGTGCTTCTTCTGGGAATCATCTGTTGGTTCTTTTGGCAGTCCAAGGTATATCAATATCCATCTCCAGCACTATAATTCAAAAGCAGCATTCTTCTACTGCCTCCCTTATTCAATGTCCTGCTTTCACAACCATATGATGTGACTAAAAATACACAACACGAGTCAGATACACCTTCATCTTCAATGAGACATCTTTACTTTTTAACACTTTAAAGAGGTCTTTTGCAATAGCTTTTCCCAAAGCAATGTGTCATTTGATTTCTTGACTGCTGCTTCCATGGGTGTTGATGGTAGAATCAAGTAACACAAAATCATGGACAACCTCAATCCTTTCTCCATTTATTGTGAAGTTGCATACTGACCCAGCTGCAAGGATTTTTGTTTTGTTGATGCTGTGGTACAATCTATACTGAAAGCTGTGCTCTTTGATCTTGATCAGTACATGTTTCAAATCGTCTTCACTTTCAGCAAACAGAGTTGTCATCTGCATAACACAGGTTGTTAATGAGTCTTCCTCCAATCCTGATGCTACATTCTTCATAAACTCCACCTTCTTGGATTACTTGTTCAGCATAGAGATTGAAGAGGTACAGTGAAAGAATATAGTCCTGATACACACCTTTCCTGAGTTTAAACCAAACAATGTTTCCATGTTCTGTTCGAACAACTGCCTCCTGGTCCATGCCCAGGTTCCTCATCAGTACAATTAAGTGCTTTGGTATTCCCATTCTTTGCAATGTTGTCCATAATTTCTTATGACCCACACAGTCAAATGCCTTTGCATAGTCAATAAAACCTTGATAGAGATGCTTTTTGTATTCTCTACTTTTAGCTAATATCCATCTGACATCAGCAATGATGTCCCTGGTTCCACTCCCTCTTCTGAATCAAGCTTGATTTTTCTGTCTATACACTGCTGCAGTTGCTTTTGAATCATCTTTAGCAAAATTTTGCTTGCATGTGATATTAATTATATCATCTGATAATTTCCACATTTGGTTGGATCCTCTTTCCTGGTGATAGGGACAAATATAGATCTCTTCCAGTTAGTTGGCCAGTTAGCTATTTTCCACAGCTCTTGGCATAAACAAGTGAGCATTTACACTGCTGCATCTGTTTGTTGAAACATCTCTATTAGTATTCCATCAATTTCTGGAGCATTGTGTTTTGCCAGTTCCTTCAAGGGAGCTTCCATTTCATCGTTCAATACCATTCGTTCCTGATCATATGCAACCTCTTGAAATGGTTGGTCATCCACCAATTCCTTTTGGTATAATGCCTATGTGTATTCCTTTTATCTTCTTTTGATGTTTCCTGTGTTGTTTAATATTTTCCATGTAGAATCCTTCACTATTACCACTCAAGGCTTGAATTTTTTCTTCAATTCCTTAAGCTAGAGAAAAACAGTGTTCTTCCCTTTTGGTTTTGTATATCCATTTCTTTGCACATGTCATTGTAATATTTGATTCTGTCTTCTTGAGCTGCCCCTTGAAGTCTCTGTTTATTTCCTTAGCTTCATCATGTCTTCCTTTTACTTTAGTATCTCCATGTATAAGGGCAAGTTTCACAGTCTTCTTTGACATGTTATTTGGTCTTTTTTTTTCCTTTCTTTTTAATAGCCTTTGACTTTCCTCATGGATGATACCTTTGATGCCATGCCACAACCCATCTTGTCTTCCATTGTCAGTGTGTAATGCATCAAACCTGTTCTTGAGGTGGTCTCTGAACTCAAGTGGGATATACTCTGGATCATACCATAGCTCTCATACACTTCCTCTAAATTTCTTCAGTTTCAAGTTGAACCTGCATATGAGTAGTTTATGGTCTGATCCACAATCAGCACCTGGTCTTGTTCTCACTTTTGATATATCTTCTCTTTCCACAAATGTAGTCAATTTGGTTCCTATATGTTCCATCTAGGGTGAATTCCATGGGTATAGTCACCATTTACATTGGTGAAAAAATTTATTTGCAATGAAATTGCCATTGTTCTGACAAAATTCTATCATATAATCTCCAGCATCATTTCTGAGCCTTCTTCATTTCCAACTTTTGCATTCCAGTTACGAGTAGTTATCAGTACATCCTGACTGCATGTTTGATCTACTTCAGATTGCAGAAGCTGGTAAAAATCTTCCCTATCTTCATCTGTAGCCTTAGTGGTATGGGCATAAAATTGAATAATATTCATACTAACTGGCCTTTCTTTGAGGCTTATTTGAGGCTTATTTGAGGATATTACTCTACCACCAACAGCATTGTACCTCAGGACAGATGTTGAGATGTCTTTTTTGATGATGAATCTAACCCATTTGTCTTTAATCTGTCATTCCCAGCACAGTAAGCCCTGTGATTGTCTGATTCAAAATGGCCCAGGCCAGTTCATTTTAGCTCACTGATACCTAAAATGTCCATGTTTTGGCTCCATTTCCCTTTTGAAGATTTCTTATTTTCCTACATTCATACTACATACATCCACATTCCAATTATTCATGGATGTTTACAGTTTTTCCTCTTCATTTTGAATCATGCCACATCACAAATTGAGGTCCCTGGGGCTTTACTCCATTCTCATCATTAAGATCAACTCTACTTTGAGTAGGCAAGTCTTCTCCAGTCATCTTTTGAGTGCCTTCCAATCTGAGGAGCTCATTTTCCAGCATTATATCTGACAGTGTTCCTCTACTATTTCTAGGGTTTTCAATGCCTAATTGTTTCAGGAGTGGGCTGCTAGGTCTTCCCCCTAGTCTGTCTTAATATGCAAGCTCAGCTGAAACCTGTCCACCATGGATGACCCTACTGGTATCTATAATACTGGAAGAATAGCTTTCAGCATCACAGCAACATGAAAGCCCCCACAGTACAGCAAACTGATAGACATGAGGGAAATAATGTTATATATGATTAATATAAATTTATTAATATAAATTAATTAATATAAATTAATTAATATAAATTTACAGCATATATCATCTTAACTAGTTAGGTTCTTTACATTAATTGAAATAATTCTTTCTTGTTTTATTGTTTCTTAAATATGTATCACCTTTCTCACCCTTTGTTGATTTAGCTACATTTCTCCTGAATACATGAACTAAAATCTTAACTTATAAGAATATCAGTAGAGGCCATGAGATGATTGAATGCTTGTTAGCAATCAGCCTGGTAGTGTTTGATAACCCATCCTACTTCTCTTTTCTGATGCCTTGTTAAGGATACAACATGATGCTATATGGAAGGTATCTGCTTATGTGGCAGCTACTGTGGTTTTCCTACCCAAGGCCATTGGCCCTTCTACATGCCTAACAACTTTTGCTCAGCAGCAATATATGCCCAGTTCCAGATGATGGGTCTTCTTTGGTCTAAGTCAGTGCTAACAGTACCATTCCCTTTTGCCCATGGTTGGTTTTGAGGGGTCATGTGATGCAAAGGTTATGAATGACAGAATGATATTCAGAACATCCCCATAAGCAACAGGAAAATATTTTCCCCTATGATTTTAGAGATTGAATCTCTGGTCCCCACCTGGCCTACCTAACTTTTGATACGAATATATGAAAAACAGCTGCCATCCCACATCTATGATGGGAGACATCATCCAATTACTGGAAATGAAAGGATGAAAGAGAATTTGGATTCTTAATAAAACTGATGCTGGAACTACTTATCTGTATACTTCCTTTAAATAATAAAAATAAATGTTCATTTTGATTAGTTGCTGTTGGTAGAATCTTCTCTTATTTATGACTAATAAGATCCTGATATACTAGTTCCAACATGTCCTTTGCAAACACAAATTATGCATAGCATTTATCTAGGAATTCTGAAAAGGTAGTGCATGTACAATTATAATTTGGCAGTATTCTTCCAAAAAAACACAGACTCAGTATTAAGAAACCTCAAAGAGGACCCAATTATTTTGAAAAAAAAAAAAAAGTAGAGTTAAAACTAGAAAATTCTTTGCTCTTTTATAGACTCTCAGGGTCTTACTAAAGATTAAAGTCTTCTTGATTAAGCATTGAAATCCTCTGTACAAACAAGCCACTTTTGTGGCAGCGAACTCAGAAGAGAATATCTTACATTTGTATTGTGGATATTATTGTTCACGATTGGGAAATGAGAAATGAGCATCATTTTATATGCCATTGTTCTTTACCAATTTCTCTGACAGGACTCCTGCTTCACATAGTAGTAAAATGTGTAATTTGGGGCTGGGAAGACAGAGTGTAAAATTAATATTTTTAAGGAATTTTAAGGGAAACTGAATTTTAAAATGCTTAGAAATAAAACCTAAAATATATATTTATATGCACTATTATAGGACATTACAGGTGTTACTGTTTTTTACTACTAAATGTTAGTGGAGTACAGAGTAGTAAGGCTTTTTCTATTTCCATTGTGCACTTATTACATCAATTTGATTAAACTTACATCAACTTACATAACTTATGAAACCATTTGATTAATATATGGTAAAAATTCTATGCAATTATGCATAATATTCCTGTTTTTTCCCATGTAATTGTGGAGTTGCATCATTTAACTTGAGATTAGTCTCTCCCCATTTTTAACTCTGTATTATTTCTCCTCCCCTTTGCTCCTTCCACAATCTTTGCTCCCCTCTGCTTGCCCCTTCCTCCCTTCTTTCTGCTGCTACTGTTGTTGTTGTTGTTGTTGTTAGGTGCCATTGAGTGGGGTACAACTCATAGTGACCCTCATTTGGTTTTCAATGGCTGATTATTTCAGGATTTCTTTGAAAGTGGATTACCACATCCTTCTCCCATTTTTGCAGTGCTGGGGATCATACCTGGGTCCTCTAAGAGTGTGGAGCAACACTCTACCAACTGAGATAAACCCCAGCCCCCTCTTCTTTCCACTCCACTTATATTTTCCCTTCTTAAAAAAGTCCAATATATATATATATATATACAGCTTGCAGCGGTAGCCCTGTGGCATCCGATCCCGTCAGATCTTGGAAGCTGAGCAGGGTCGGGCCTGTCTAGTACCTGGATGGGAGACCGCCTGGGAACACCAGAAGCTGTAGGCTTGGGAGAAGGACCTGGCAACCCCCTCTCAAAAATCAATCTGCCACTGGAAACCCTATGATCAGCAGAGAAGCACTGACAATAGTGTTTCCCCTGTTGTACAGAGTGTTGCTATGAGTCCGATACTGACTTGACGGCACCTAACAACAACACAACATATATATATATATATAATGTGTATGTTTATAGTTTGTTTTTCTTCCCTTAAGGTAGCTTTGGCTCCCTAATATGAGTGAGAACATATGGTATTTCCCCTTTTTGGGCCTAGGTTGGTTCACTTAGGATGATATTCTCCAGTTCCATTCATTTTGCGCAAAGGACACTATTTCATTCATTTTCATTGCTGAGTAATATTCCATTGAGTATATATACCCACAATTATTTTTAGCCATTCTTCTGTTGCTGGGCCATTTGGTTGATTCCATACCTTCGCAATTGTGAAGAGTGCTACATTAAATATGGAAATGTAGGAGTCCTTGTGCCTTGTGGTGTGATGACTTATCATCCTTTGGATATATTCCTAGGAGTGTTATCACTGGGTAATAAGGCTGTTTTATTCTTAGTTTTCTTTCTTTCTTTCTTTCTTTCTTTCTTTCTTTCTTTTTTTTTTTTTTTTTTTTTTTTTTTTTTTTTTTTTTTTTTTTTTTTTTTTTTTTTTTTTTTTTTTTTTTTTTTTTTTTTTTTTAGGTATTGGAGGTTGAACCCAGGGCCTTGTGCTCGCATGCTTTGCAAGTGCTATACCACTGAGCTGCACCCCTAGCCCATTTCTTTTTTTCTTTTTTAGTTTTTGAGACAGGATCTCACTAAATTATGCAGACTGCCTCTGGTCTCAAACTTGCGATCCTCCTGCGTCTGCCTCCCCAGTCTCTGGGATTACAGGCATGCACCACGGCACCCAGCTTATTCTTAGTTTTCTAAGGTACCTTCATACTGATTTCCAAGGTGGTTGAACTGCTTTATAATTCCACTATCAGTGCAAGAGAGTTCCTTTTTCTCCACATGTTCACCAGCATTTATTATTATTTGTTTTGTTAGTCATGGCCATTTTTATTGGAGTGAGATGGAGTCTTGGTGTTGTTTTGATTTGCATTTCCCTAATGGCTGGGGATATTGAGCATTTTTCATCTTTCTTGGTCCTTCAAATTTCTTCCTTTGAGAACTATCTGTTCATTTCCTTTGCCCACATATATATTAGGTTATTTGTTGTCTTGGCATTTGCTTTCTAAAGTTCTTTGTATATTCTTGAAACTAGTCCTCTGTCCAATGTGTGAGATACAAAGATTCTCTCCCATTCTGTCGGCTTTCCCTTAATTCTGTTGATTGTTGTACAGAAGAGTTTTAATTTCATGTAATCCCATTTGTTAATTTTTGGTACCATTTCCTGGTCAATTGGAGTCTTGCTAAGGAAATACTTTCCTATGCCTATGTGTTGGAGGGTGTTTCCTGTCTTCTTTTTAGAATTTTTAAAGTTTCCATTTTTATGTTGAGGTCTCCTTTCCATTTTAAATGGACTCTCCTAAAAGTTGAGACATATGGTCTATTTTCAGTTTTCTGCAAGTGGATATCCAATATTCCCAGCCCCATTTGTTAAAGAGGCTATCTTTTCTCTCTTAAACATACTTAGCTCTTAGGTCAAAAAACATGTAACTGTAGTTTCATGGGTATATCTTTGGGTCTTTTATTTTGTTCTTTTGGTCTTCAAACCTATTTTTGTGCCAGTACCAAGCTGTTTTTGCCACTACAGCTTGGAAGTATAGTCTGAACTCAGATTGAACCTGTGCTGTTTTTGCAGCTTAAGATTGCTTTGGCTATACACAATCTTTTGTGCTTCCATATGAGTTTTAGGGTTATTTTTTCTATTTCTGCAATGTCTATCATTGGAATTTTAATGGGGATTATATTAAATCCATAAAATGCTTTGGGTAATATAGCCATCTTTACAATATTAGTTCTTCATATCCATGAGCGAGGTAGATGCTTCTATCTTCTAGTATCCTCTGCAATTTCTTTCTTTAGTGTTTTGCATTTTTCCTTGCAGAGATCTTCAGAGTCTTTGGTTAGATTGATACCTAAATATTAAAGTTTTTGTTGAGTGGCTGTAAATGGGATTGTTGCTTTAAATTCCTTTTCTTCCTGTTCACTATTGGTGTAAAGGAAGGCTACTGATTTTTGAGTGTTAATTTTGTATCCTGCCACTTTGCTAAAGGAGATCATTCGCTCTAAGAATTTTCTAGAGGAATTTTTGGAGTCCTTTAGGTAGAGGACCATATTGTCCATGAATAAGGATAATTTGACCTCTTCTTTATCTTTCTGTATCCCTTTGATTTATTTCTCTTGCCTGATTGCTCTGGCTAGGCTTTTGATAACAATTTTGAATAAGAGAGGAGAGAGTGGACATCTTTGTCCTGTTCCTGATATAGAGGGAATGGTTTCAATTTTTCCACATTTAGTAAGATATTGGCTTTAGATTTGTCATAGCTGGCCTTTATGATGTTGAGGTATTTTCCCCTTATGTCCATCTTCTCCAGGGCTTATATCATGAAAGGATATGGCACTTTGTCAAAGGTCTTCTCAGCATCAATTGAGATGATGATGTGATTTCTGTGTGAAAGCCTCTTGATATGTTGAATTACATTCAGTGATTTTCATATGTAGAATCAGCTTTGTGGAATGAAACTCACTTGATCATGGTGCATGATATTTTTTGTGTGTTGCAGAATTTGATTTGCCAGAATTTTATTAAAGATTTTTGCATCTATGTTCATTAGGGAAATCAGTCTATAGTCCCCTGTCTTTTAAGTGTCCTTGTCTGGTTTTGGTATCAGTGTAATGTTGGCTTCATAGAATAAGTTTCGAAGTGCCCCTTCCTTTTCTACTTTATGGAATAGGTATTTATTCTTCTTTGAAGGTTTGATAGAATTCTGTTGTGAACCAATCAGGATCTGGGCTTGTCTTTGTTGGGAGATTCTTTATTACTGTCTCTATTTTGATGAATGTAATGGGTCTATTTGAATTGTTGTGTCCTTTGGGCTTAATTTTGGTAATTCATATGTTAGTGAATTTTCCATTTCCTCTATATTTTCATTTTGGGGAGTATAATTTCTCAAAATATTCCCTGATGATCTCCTGGATTTTGTTGAGATCAGTGGTTCTGGCCCATTCTCATCTCTATGTCTCTTTATTGATGAGTTAAGACACTTTACACTGAGAGTAATTATCAAAAGGTTCTCATTGGTCTGCATCAATTTTGTACTTGTTACTATTTTTTGATTTGCATTTGACCTATTTTTTTCTTAAGTTCTCCTTATGTTTAATATTCATTCCTCTGATTTTGTATTTGGAGTTGTCTTACCTCCCCTGTATGTGGTGTTTCATTGAGGATCCTCTGCAGTGCTGGCTTGGTGGCTGTGAATCATTTAAACAAGGCAAGATCACAGAAAGTCTTGAACTCACCATCTATTTTAAATTATAACTTTGCTAGATAAAGTAATCTTGGTTGGCACTTATTCTTTTTCAGGACTTGGATGATGTGTGCCCAAGCTTTCCTTGCTTTTAATGCTGCTGTTGGGAAACTTTCTGTTATTCTGATGGGTTTGCTTTTGTAAAGGAATTGGCATTTCTGTCTTATAGCTTTTAGAGTAGCTTCTTTGCTCTCTAGGTTGAGCATTCCAATTATAATGTATCATGGGGAGGATCTATTCTGGTGAACTCTGGGGTTCTGAAAGTTTCAATTGTATGGGTTTCCAACTATTGCCTTAGGTTTGGGACATTCTCATCTAATATTTCTTTAAACAAATTTCCTGACCCTGTTGTGTTGTTTTCTGCTCCTTCATGAACCCCCTGAATTTGAAGGTTTTGTTTGTTCATTTTATCAATTATCTATTGAAAATCTTGCTCATACTGCTTCATCTTTCTTTCTACCTTGGCCTCTGAGTAAATAAGGTCTTCTATCTGTTCATCAGCTTTAGCTGTTCTGTTTTCAGCTTTATCTAGTCTGGATACTGAAGATTCTACCATAATATTGAGTTGATTAATTTTGTCTTGCATCTCACAGACCTCTGTTTGATTCCTCTTCAGGATCTCAATTTCTCTGGAGAATTTTTCTTCCAAATTAGATATGTTCTGTCTAGTGAGTCAATTGCCCATTGAGTCATGGTGGTGTCGTTGAAGTCTTTTAGCATATTTATAAGTAGGGTTCTAAATTCTCCATCAGGCACTTCCAGGAATCTAGTTATCCTGAAATTATCTGTCGAGGTGCTTTAGTCTATAGGAATTTCCCATCCAACATGAACTTTCATGTTTCATGTATTTTTCTGCTGAGGCTTGCCCATTGTTTGGTCTGGGTGCTAGGTCTCACCTCCTCCATGTTTAAAGAGGTTCTCCCCCAATGTTCTCATGAGTTTTAGTGAGGACAGGTCACTAGCACTTCTTTTTCCCTCTCCCACTCTCATATTTTACCACCTCAGTGTCTGGTGCCTAGCTCTCACTGCAGCCTCTGCATTCAGCACTGCCCCCTCAGTTTCTCCCCATCCCCTGTGTCCCCAGTCCCCTATCACAGCACATCCTAAACCATATGTCTTAGGCTTCCCAGACCTGTGGTACTACTTCTCCATATCACAAGCACTGCTGGACCCTGAACATGCCTTATTCTGAACAAGCTTTCTTAACCTCAGGGACCTAGCAGTGCCAGCTGCTCTTCTCTGTCTCCTGAACTTGCCACCTTTGGGTTTCTATCACTCCAGCCCATGGTTCCAGTGGCTCCAGAGGCCATGGCAGCAACTATATCTCCCAAGCAAAAAAAGAAAAAGTCCCTATGTCCAAGACCCTATGGTGGGAGTGTATTGCCCAGTCTCTTCTTATGTTCCCATGAAAGTCCTACACACCTCCTCTTTGTTCATCTTGCCGCCCACTAGTGCACCTATAGGAGGGGGTCCTACCACACTTTTCTTCTGCTATGTGCCCTTGCTGAATGCTCTTCCATACCTCTCTCCAGCCACTTGCTGTCAGGGATGACCCCACTTGATCTATCTTCAGCCATGCACCCTTGCAGGTGGCTCTGCCTTGTTTTTCACCAGCTGTCCACTGTCTGTGACTGTTTTTTTTTGAATACATAATACCTATACCTGTGTAAACATCAAACATCTATATACTCCAAAGTGGTCCATTTAGAAAGTTTCAATTGTTTGAATTCTTCACTGGGAATTGTATTCAGTCACCATCACTTTGTTTTAAATATCCTCAACAAGTGGGCATAGTGGCACATGGCTGTAATCCCAGGCACAAACTAGAGGATTACAGGTTTGTGACCACAAGCAGCTTGCACAACTTAATGGGATCCTGTCTCAACATAAAAAATAAAAAATGGACTAGGAGAGTGTACAGTTGGTAGAACATTTATAAAGTATGTGTGAGGCCTTGGCTTCAACCCCCAAGTACTGAAAAAAAATTCCTCAACAGTGGCTATCAGTCAACCATTGGAAGAAAAAAGACTACCCAAATACCAAATTCTTTTTCCCCACTTTTCATCTTAGTTTATTTCATGACCATATAATCCCATATAGAAATGTACATGTAAATATGTGCACATATTTTAGTATTGTTTATTTGCAAAAGAGGATCTTAGAATTTCTACGTTTGACTCTTTTTGCACAAAACAATCTTGTCAATAGGTTTAGTGTTTATTCTTTTTGTTTTGTTTTGTTTGTTTTGTGATAGGATCTCGCCGTGTACCCCAGGATGGCCTGGAATTCACTATGTAGACCAGGAACTCATGGTAATCATCCTGCCTCAGCCTCTCAAGTGCTGGGATTACAGATGTGTGCAACCACATTCAGCTCTAATTCATTATTTTTAATGAGATTTATGCCACTACAAATACATGGCCTAACATATTGATGGGCTGGGATTTAGCTCAATTGGTAGAGCACCGCTGTACAGTCTCTGAGGTCCCAGGTTCAATTCCCAGCACCACAAAAATGGAAGAAGGATGTGGCAATCCACTCCCAAGGCAATCCCCAAACAATCAGCCATTGAAAACCCTATGAGTGTCTCTATGAGTCAGACAGGACTCGATGGCACACAACAACAACAACATATTGATGTCTTTCTTTCTATGGAATAGAGTTCAATGACCGGAATTGCTGGGCCAAAAAGTATATGCATTTTTTAAGTTTAATAGAAGTTGGCAATGGCTTTCCCCAAATCTATAATACCTCATATTTCTACCAACTATGAGAGTAATCCTTTCTCTAAAACACCACCAGTAGACACTATCATACATTTACTTTTATTTTAACTTTCATTGTTTTTTTTAAACTAATGATGAATTAGAGAAGTTCTAATATATTTCTTGACAAATTTAAATGCAATATTCGTTGCCTATTTCTCAATTCATTTTTTTCTTTTTGCTGTATGTTTAGCTATTTGGAGAAATTACAAAGATTTTGTTCTACATTGACTGCCTTTTATTTATGGTATTTTGTGAAATAAAAGTTCTTAGCTTCAGTAAATCAAGTGTCTTTCTTTTCTTTTATGGCTTCTGAAAAAGGAAATCTTAATCTATGCATTTTATACAGTCTTCTAGATCTTCTTGCAAGACTTATAATTTTATTTTGACCATGTAAGCTTCTCTTTTTTCAAAGTAGAAAAATCAACTTTCCAAGAATCATTTATTAAATAACTATTCCATATCCCACTGAAATGAATAACTACCCTGGAAATATATTCAGCTATCATCTTACTAGGCTCTATTTATGTGTTCTTTTTTATTCCTTTGCCAATACCACATTATTAATATGTAGCATTTCTATTATACATTCTAATATCCAGTAAGACAAGGCCTCTCATTATTCTCCCTTTGCATACATTCTTAACTATTATGGGTTATTTATTCTTCAATATGATCTTTAATTTTCATTGACCAATCATCCTCCCCAAAATTGCCTATTCTAATTTTAGTGAATTGTGTTTAACATCCAATCGGCATATGTATTTAATGTTTGCACTACTGAATATTCCTACCCAACATAGTTTGCCTTTCTATTTGTTCAAATCTTATTTAATTTTTTCAGTAACATTTTATACCTTTCTTTATGTAGTTACTGTGCCTTCCTTACTCAATTTATTCTGAAATATTTTATATTTTCCACTTATTATAAGTAGAAATTTTCCCATTATTCTAAAACTGAAGACGTTAAAAGCTAAATTTTTTCCATCTTAATATAGCTCCTAAGGACCTACAAAGGCTTTAGTGTAAACTATTCTTCTTTTTACCATTTTCCATTTAGTTTATAATTTCTTTTAATATTTTCTATGATCCAAAAGTTACCAAGTATACTCATTAACTCCAAGGATAATAAAATTATTGATTAATTTTGCAGTTGTTCTTTGTGTGTGTGCGTGTGTGTGTGTGTGTGTGTGTGTGTGTGTGTGTGTGTGTGTGTGATACTTGGGGGCTGAGCCCAGGGACTCATGCTTGCTTTGCAAGTGCTCTACCATTGGGTTGCATTCTCAGTCCTCTTTTTATTTTGTTATCTTGAGACAGGGTCTTGCTAAGTTACCTAGACTACCTCTGGCCTGGAACTTGTGATCCTCCTGCCTCCATCCCCTGATTCTCTGGGATTATAGGCACATTCCTCCATGCCCAGCTGTATTGTTTTTCTCTAATTTTAATGAATTTGATCAGAGAATTTAAATTACAAAACTCCTACTTTAAAAATTGTTGAGCTTTCATGAGACCAGTAGCAGTCAGTACAGTACAGTACAGTACAGTACAGTACAGTATAGTACTTTCATGAGACCAGTACCAGAGACACAGTACAGTACTGTGCAGTGAATTATGCAGACCAGTACTCTGACAGAATTGCAGACCAGTACTCTGCAAATGTTCTGTTCTGCGACCATATGAGAAAAAGATTCTTCCTTAGAAAGGTATGAAGTTTCATATACATCTATTAAACAATGTTTATTAAATGAAGTTTATCAACTGTATCATTCTTTCCTGCATAATCTTGTTTGTATATAACTAGACCTGTCTAGTTCTGAAAGAAGAATATTTTATCTCCCAAGATAGTTTTATTTTTTCATATTTTGTCTCTACTCCTAAAAAATGTTTGCTTCATGCAGTGAGCTGCTATGTGGTTTGGTGCAAGCAGATTGATAC
The DNA here is from genome assembly GCA_007922755.1 of Pedetes capensis. Lineage (NCBI taxonomy): Eukaryota > Metazoa > Chordata > Mammalia > Rodentia > Pedetidae > Pedetes > Pedetes capensis. The sequence goes on from VMDO01004067.1 coordinate 92,174, forward strand.
ATGTAATAAATTCTTTATAAAAATTATGCTCTTTATTATGTCACTACATACTGCTTCAGTATAGTTAACTTTAAATTTAAACTTGTCTATTATTAATATCGCAATTTTTGCATAAAACAAATTGAACTCATGTCAGAAAATAGATGTTCTCTCTGGGTCTTATTAAGAATGGTGAACGAATGCACTCATTTAGAGAAAGGGATTGTGTGAGCTTCTCTGTATGTAAATCTTTATTCTGTTTGCCTGGCATGCATTTGGTCACAATGTTATATGGGTTCTAAGAACAGTATTTTTTAAGTGAGAAGATGTTTATACAAACACTGTCCAGATTGTATCAGGTGTTGTGGTTGACATTGACTTTTAGATGGCAAGGTACCTCTTACTTCACAAATCATGTTGACCTAACTTAAATCTATAATCTCACTATAAAGACCTTCTGTCCTTGGTCTCATCTCTATACTACTGGACCACAAAACATCAGCAAAGTCTACCACCCTTTCCTTCTTTTTATAAGTTTTATCCATTAATACTACCTAAGCGAGATTTTATTCATTCCCTGTCTACAGCTTTTGACAACGATGTCCCTAACCACTCTTCCCCTATCAGGATGTCCCACTCACCTCTTCTTTTTCCCCAGTTACAATAAGGTGGCCCTCACAAAACATCTTCACTTTCCACCTCTCCTTTCCTCTTTCACACTTACCCCCTGAGAATATTGCAGTTCTTCTACTTCCCATTGTTTCCATAATCACCAGCTCCCAGGTATTTTCTGAGTTTGCTAGGTGCCGTCGAGTCGAGTCCGACTCATAGCGACCCTATGTACAGCAGATTGAAACACTTCCCAATTCTGTGCCAGGCAAACGATCTTATTAATGTTTAAGCCCATTGTTGCAGACACTGTGTCAATCCATCTGGTGGAGGGTTTTCCTCTTTTGCGTTGACCTGCCACTCTCCCAAACATGATGTCCTTCTCCAGGGACTGATCTCTCCTGACTACATGTCCGAAATATGTAAGACGCAGTCTGGCCATTCTTGCTTCCAAGGACCACTCTGGTTGCACTTCTTCTAAGACAGATTTGTTGGTTCTTTTGGCAGTCCATGGTATATTCAATAGACGTCTCCACCACCACAATTCAAAAGCATCAATTCTTTTTTGTCTCCCTTGTTCTATGTCCAGCTTTCACAACCATATGATGCCACTGAAAATACCATGGCATGAGTCAGACGCACCTTCATCTTCAATGTGACATCTTTGCTTTTCAATACTCTAAAGAGATCTTTTACCACAGCTTTTCCTAGAGCAATGCGTCTTTGGATTTCTTGACTGCTGCTTCCATGGGTGTTGATTATAGAGCCAAGCAAAGCAAAATCTTGGACAACCTCAATCTTTTCTCCATTGATTGTGAAGTTGCGTGCTGACTCAGTTGTAAGGATTTTTGTTTTGTTGATGTGTAGTCGTAACCCATATTGAAGGCTGTGATCTTTGATCTTCATCAGTAAATGTTTTAAATCCTCTTCACTTTCAGCAAGCAGAGTTGTGTCATCTGCGTAACACAAGTTGTTGATGAGTCTTCCTTCAATCTTGATGCCGTGTTCTTCCTTATAAAGTCCAGCTTCTCAGATTATTTGCTCAGCATACAAATTCAAGAGATAGGGTGAAAGTATACAGCCCTGATGCACACCTTTCCCAACTTTAAACCACTCAGGGTTTCCTTGTTCTATTCGAACAACTGCCTCCTGGTTCATGTACAGATTTCTCATGAGCACAATTAGGTGTTCTGGTATTCCCATTTTCCAAAGTGTTATCCATAATTTGTTATGATCCACACAATCAAATGCCTTTGCATAGTCAATAAAACATAGATAGACATCTTTCTGATATTCTTTGCTTTCAGCTAATATCCACCTGACATCAGCAATGATGTCCCTGGTTCCCCACCCTCCTCTGAATCCTGCTTGATTTTCCAGTAATTCCCTGTCTATATGCTGCTGCAGTCCCTTCTGAATGATCTTTATTAGAATTTTGCTGGTGTGCAATATTAATGATATTGTCCAATAGTTTGCACATTCAGTTGGATCCCCTTTTTTGGGAATAGGCACAAATATGGATCTCTTCCAGTCAGTTGGCCAAGTAGCTGTTTTCCAAATCTGTTGGCATAAACATGCTAACACCTCCAGTGCTGTATCTGTTTGTTGAAACATCTCTATTGGTATCCCATCAATTCCTGAAGCCTTATGTTTCACAAATTCTTTCAAGGCAGCTTCCACTTCGTCCTTCAACACCATTGGTTCCTCTTCATATGCAACCTCTTGGAATGGTTGGTCATCTACCGATTCTTTCTTGTATAATGACTCTGTGTATTCTTCCCATCTTCTTTTGATGTTTCCTGCATTATTTAACATTTTCCCTGTAGAATCTTTCACTACTGCCACTTGAGGCTTGAATTTTTTCTTCACTTCCTTAAGCTTGAGAAACACAGAGCATGTGCTTCCCTTTTGGTTTTCTGCCTCCAGCTCCTTGCACATGTCATTATATTTGTTTTTGTCTTCTTGAGCTTCCTTCTGAAATCTTCTGTTTAGTTTCTTAACTTCATCATGTCTTCCTTTTACTTTAGCTGCTCGAAGTTCAAGGGCAAGTTCTACTGTCACTTTTGACATGTAATTTGGTCTTTTCTTTTTTTCTTATCTTTTTAAGAACTTTTTGCTTCCTTCTTGAATGATATCTTTTATGTCATGCCACAACTCTTCTGATCTCCTATCATTTGTGTCTAATGCATTAAACCTATTTTTGAGGTGGTCTCTGAACTCAGGTGGGTTATGCTCAAGGTCATACTGTGGCTCTTGTATACTTATTCTAATTTTCTTCAGCTTCAGTTTGAACTTGCATATGAGAAGTTGATGGTCTGATCCACAGTCAGCACCTGGTCTTGTTTTGACATTTTGTCCAGAGCTTTTCCATAGTCTCTTTCCACATATGTAGTCAGTTTGATTCCTGTATGTTCCATCTGGTGAAGTCCATGTGTATAGTCTCCATTTATGATGTTGAAAAAATGTATTTGCAATGAAAAGGTCATTGGTCTGACAAAATTCTATCATGCTATATCCAGCTTCATTTCTGCCACCAAGACCATATTTTCCAACTACCGAGCCTTCTTCTTTGTTTCCAACCTTTGCATTCCAGTCACCAGTGATTATCAGTATGTCTTGATTGTATGTTTGATCTATTTCAGGTTGCAGAAGCTGATAGAAGTCTTCCCTTTCTTCATTTGTGGCCTTGGTGGTGGGTGCATAAATTTGAATAATAGTCATATTAACTGGCCTTCCTTGTAGGCGTATGGATATTATTCTATCACTGACAACATTGTATTTCATGACAGATCTTCAAATGTCTTTTTTGATGATGAATGCAACCCCATTTCTCTTTAGTTTATCATTCCCAGCATAGTAGACCATATGGTTGTCTGACTCAAAATAGCCTATGCTGGTCCATTTTAGTTCACTGATGCCTAGAATGTCAATGTTTATGTGCTCCATTTCTCTTTTAACAATTTCTAATTTTCCTAGATTCATACTATGTACATTCCATGTTCCAATTATTAATGGATGTTTACAGTTGTTTCTCCTCATTTTGTGTCATGCCACATCAGAAAGCTGAGCACCCTGGGGCTTTACTCCATTTCCGTCATCGCAGTAGACTCTACTTTGAGGAGGCAACTTTTCCCCAGTAGTTTTTTGAGTGCCCTCCAACCTGGGGGACTCATTTTTCAGCACTATATCTGACAGTGTTTCTTTGCTATTCATAGAGTTTTCAATGGCTAGTTGTTTCGGGAGTGGCTCGCCAGGTCCTACTCCCTAGTTTGTCTTAGTCCGGAAGCTCAGCTGAAAACCTGTCCACCATGGGTAACCTTGCTCATATATGAGGTTACAGTGGCAGAACTCTCAGTCTCATTACAACACACAAGCCCCCACAGTGCGGCAAACTGACAGATGTGTGGGGGTTTTCTGAGTTAGTATAGTGCATATTAGAAATTTCATTATACCATATCTCTCTTGTTTCAAGAGACTTACATAGTACTTATGGATCATATTCTTATTGTGATACATGCATAAATGGAAGGAAAAGAAGGAAGGAAAAAAGGAAGGAAGGGTAGAAGGGCGGAAGGAAGGAAGGAAGGAAGGAAAGAAGGAAGGAAGGAAAAGAAATGGAAACTATTGCTGCTCACTATTTTTACTTTGTTGTCTTGCTTCTTTATTTTGTCTGTCTTAAGATTTCTGTTTTGTTCCATTTACTGTTCAATTAGAATATTTTCTCAATTTTTTTTGAAGAGTGTATGGTTGATATACTCTCTGAATTATTTACCTTCATATATCTCTTTGATATTCTGACAGGTCAATGGCATTAAATTTAAGACTATTTTGGGTTGCAACTTTTTGATTTATATTATTCCACTATCTCAGAACTTCCAGTATATAATTTTAAAATAACAAAGAACACCATTGTCCAATGCCTCTCTGGTAGTTTCCTTTGTTGATTGTTTGTTCTTCTTACCTAGAGCTTTTTAATATGTAAACAATTATAACAGTCATCAATTATTCAATATTCTAGTCTCTGGATGTTTTCATATGCACCTAATTATTTCATTAATTGATATTACCCATCACCAACAAAGGTGATACTTCTGGCAGGTGGAAACATATGTGTTACCTCTTACTGCTGTTCATTTACTCTTTTACATATTAACCATTCCTTATCCTCTTTGTTGAGCATTGGCAGCTCTATCCATTCGTTATGGAGTTATTATACCTATTCATGGTTATTATTTTTGACTAAAAGTCTTGGCCCAAGAGAACTTCTGGGAAATAATAATCAGCCACAAGAAACTTATGACTCAAAACAAGTTGGTCATTAATTTTGTTGGATGTTAAAGCTCATATCTGACAATGTTGAGAAAAATAAGTAAATGGATAACCTTTTAATAAGTTGTTGTTAAGTTCCATTGAGTCGGCTCCAACTCATAGGCTTTTAATTGCTGTTCACATGAAGACTTACACAAATTTTCACAATCCAACAAAAAATAATCACTTAAATACATAAAGCTCAATCTGCCATTGAAACCCCTATGAATAGCAGAGAAGCAATAGTGTTTCATCTGTTTTATTTAGAGTCACTATGAGTTGGATGGCCTGCAGCTGTAGCCCTATGGAATCCGATCCCGTCAGATCTCAGAAGCTAAGCAGGGTCGGGCCTGGTTAGTACCTGGATGGGAGACCGCCGGGAACACCAGGTGTTGCAGGCTTGGGAGAAGGACCTGGCAACCCCCTCCCAAAAATCAATCTGCCATTGAAAACCCTATGAACAGCAGAGAAGCACTGACAATAGTGTTTCTCCTGTTGTACAGAGGGTCGCTATGAGTTGGATACCAACTCAACGGCACCTAACAACAACAACAACAACAATGAGTTGGACACCAACTCAACAGCACCTAACAAGTTCACAGAGCTGGGAGATTCTGATCTAACCCATTCTCTTAAGAATTAAACCAGGTCGAAAGGTACAGTTTTGGTTAGTGTGAATAGGTTCTGGACATTGATTCTACCTCCATAAAGATGTAAGACTGTTTTCTACCCTTAAACCTGTATGTGCCTGTAACTCTGTCAGTAAATGAAGCCATATGACCTCTGAGGCCATCTTCTAAAAGGGAGTGGAGCTTCCTTCTGATCCTTTTGACACACTCTGCCTGAGAATTCTGCTAGCATGTGGGGAGAAAGCCAACAACCATTTGCAAAGACAAACATGATATTCCAGCCATAGCCCCAGCAAGAATCACAACTGACAACCAGCATCCACTGCCAGACATGTGGATAATTGACCTTCTAGATTGTCCCAATCACCAATCTTCAATTTTCTTCAGCTGATGCCAAGTGGAACAGAAGTGACTCACCCTGGTAGTCTTCCACAAAATAATTGTTGTCACTGTTTTAAACCACAAATTTGGGGACAGTCGGTTACATAGCAATAGATAACCAAACAAGTTACACACCTATAACCTCACACTTGGGAGGCAGAGGCAGGAGAATTGTCACAAGTTCAAGGGCAGACTGGACTATATAGCCAGACCCTGTTTTAAAAAATAAATTAATTAGTTAATTAACTGATTAATTAAAAACAACTATAAGCTGCTTATGAGAAACACTCTGTATTAGTCAGTTCATGCTGCCATAACAAAACATCACAGATTGGGTGGCTTAAAGTTTGAGCCTTAAACAACATAAAAGTATTTTCTCACAATTATGGAGGCAAGAAGCCCAAGATCAAAGTTCAGTTGAATTACACATCTGGTGAAGCCTCTCTTCCTGACTTATAGATGGCCCCCTTCTTTTTAAATCCTCATCTGGCCCTTACACAATGCACACATGTGAGGAGAGAGAGCTCTCTGATGTCTCTTCTTATAAGAACACATCAGATAAGGGATCCCACTTAGGACCTCATTTAACATTAGCTACTTCCTTAGAGCCCCTACGTGTCTGCAGCTTCTCCTGTTATGGAGGCTTGCATGTTGCTCTGATGCTGAAAACTATGCCACTGGAATCGCAGATACCATCAGGTCACCCATGATGGACAGTTTTCAGCTACGCTTTCCAGACTAAGACAGACTAGGGAGAAAGACCCAGCAGCTCACTCCCAAAACAATTAGCTATTGAAAACCCCATGAATTGCAGAGAAATACTATCAAATATAGTGCTGGAAAATGAGCCCCCCAGGCTTGAAGGTATTCAAGTAATGGCTGAGGAAGAGTTGCCTCCTCAAAGTAGAGTCAACCTTAATACAGGAATGGAATAAAGCCCTGGGATCTCCAATTGCTGGTATGGAACAACTCAAAATGAGAAGAAACATAGTGGCTGCAACATTGGGCTCAAGCATAAAAAGATCATGTGTATGGCACAGTGCTGGGTAATGTTTCATTCTGTTGTACATAGAGTCAGATTCAAATCTGTAGCACCTAACTTCCTTAGCAGTTCAGTCTCCAAATACACCTATACTGGGAGTTAGGGCTTCACTCTATGAATTTTGAGAGGATACAAACATTCAAATTATAATAAACATTTTAACCAAAAATACAAAAGTATTGAAAAATGGTGGAAAAGGCTAAAACATACTAAACACCAATTCAGAAAAATGTGCTTTATGAACTGAATGTTTATGTCCTTCCAAATTCATATGTTGAAAAGTTGACTTGATAGTATTAGGATATAATTTAGGTCCTATGGGTGGGGCACTCATGGGTGAGGTCAGTGTTCTTATAAGAGAGCACCTGAGAGTGTTTTAGCCCTCTGTCCACCATGAGAGGATACAGTAAGAAGATGAGAACCATAAAAGGGCCCTCACCGGAACTCAAGCATGCTGTATCTAACCTCAGACTTTCAGCCACCAGAATTGTGAGAACTAAATTTCTTTCATTTGTAAACCACCCATCTGTGGTACTGTGTTATAGCAGCCTGGACTAATACACCTGCTATAGCAGTACTATTATCACACAGCAAAGACTATCAGTTAAGACGCTTTTTTATTTTAATTAATTTATTTATTATAAGATATGTTTATTAGTGATTTTTTAGTTAGTGGACAACTTAATGGGTTTCATTATGACATTTCCACATATGCATATCATTGTTCATTGCTCATGTTCACCCTGCAATACCCTTTCATAAGCCCTCTCCCCACCAGTGTCATCTGTTGGACAACTAGGTGGAGTCCATATCTTGGCTATTGTGAATGTTGTTGTTGTTGTTAGGTGCTGTCGAGTCAGTATCCGACTCATAGCGACCCTACTTACAACAGGCGAAACACTATTGCCAGTGCTTCTCTGCTATTCATAGGGTTTTCAATGGCGGATTGATTTTTGGGAGTGGGTTGCCAGGTCTTACTCCCAAGCCTACAGTATCTGGTGTTCCCAGGTGGTCTCCCATCCAGGTACTAACCAGGCCCCACCGTGCTTAGCTTCTGAGATCTGACAGGATCGGATGCCACAGGGCTATGGCTGCAGGCTGGCTATTGTGAATAGCACTGCAATAAATGTAGATGAGCAGGAATCTCTATGGCATGTGGACTTATTTTCCTTCAGATATATACCCAGGAGTGGTTATACCTAGATCATATGGAAGTTTTATTTTTAGTTTTTTGGAGGAATCTCCTTTCTGATCTTCATAATGGCTGCACTAACTTACATAACTTACATTCCCACCTGCAGTGTACAAGGGTTTCTTTCTCCCTGAATCCTTGCCAGCATTTGTTATTATTTTGTTGATCCTCACTATTTGTTTCTCTTTTTTTCAGGTACTTGGGGGAGTTGAACCCAGGGCCTCACACATATTTTGCAAACATTCTACCAGTGGGCTGCTCCCCTCAGCTCATTGTGTATTTTTTTTATTTGGAAGCACAATCTTGCTAAGTTACCCAGGCTGCCTTTGGCCTCGAACTTGTGATCCTCCTGCCTCCACTTCCCGAGTCACTGGGATTAGAGGAGTGCTCCATTGTGCCTGGCTGATACTACCTTTTCTCACTAGAAATGTAAATGAATATTTCACAACAATAAAATTAAATTGACCATGAAAATGAAAAGTTATATTAAATTTGTTTATTTACTAATATTGGCTCAAAATACTTAACAAAGGGTGAAAAATATAAAAGTGGGAGAGAGAAAGAGAGAGAAACTATGTACAATCATAGTGGGAGACTTCAACACATTTCTCTGCAACTGATAAGCAGACAAAAATCGGTAAAGGCATGGAAGATTTAATAGGAGAGCTATTTTTTTTAAACTAAGACAACAAGATAGAAAAAGATAATATATGCCCCTTGTTGTTGTGTTAGGTGCCATGGAGTGTCTGACTCATAGCGACCCTATTTACAACAAGTGAGACACTATTCTCAGTGCTTCTCTGCTATTCATAGGGTTTTCAATGGTAGATAGTTTTTTAGGAGTAGGCTGCCAGTCCTTCTAGTTTTGCGGCACTGGGGCTTGAATTGAGGGCCTCAGAGGGCACAGAATGGCCCTCTACTAACTGAGCTAAACTCCAGCCCACAGCAAGTACACAGCTTTGAAAAATGGAGAAGAAAACTCAACCCAGCCAATTAAAAGTGGGAAATGGAAAGTATTTTCCCTCTTGAAAACAAAACAAAATAGCACTCAAATGGCTTCACTGGTGAATCTGCTAAACTTTTAAGAAACAATGTCCTTCCTTCCGACCTCCATCACTGGGACGATGGGCAGTTTGCACAGGTTATGTCATCATTCTGAACCCTGTTTTCTTCTTCTGAAGTTGTCCTTGTAAATACAGTGCTTCCTGCAGTGCCTGGGTGGAAAGCATTTAGTTTACACTATCTACCTTTTCCATTTTTACTTCTTTTACTACTATTATCCTGCTTTACTACTTTTACTACTATTACCCTTCTACTATATGTATTCAGGTATCTTATTAATCCCCCAAGTCCCTGACAGCTGCTGATGTTGGGCAAAAGTAAGTATCTGTATTTTTGATACAGTTAGGTCCTACAAATAGATACAGTTAGGTCCTACAAATAGATACAGTTAGGTCCTGCAGGCATGGAGAATATTAGCAAGACAAACCCATCAAAAAAACTCTGAATTAATTCCAAAGTAAACCAGAAGTGATGGTGGCACTGCTAATGGAGCAGAATATCAGTCACAAAAACTGATTGGAGAGTGGGGGTCAAATCCTTGCCATGTGTATAAGTTGGAGTAAGAAGCTGGGAAGGGCTCATTCTTGGGCTTGGTCTCCTCTAGCAGGTGGTCTCTAACTGGATGATTACCCCAAGCTCCTATATCTTTGCCTTGACTTAATAGCGTGACAATCTCAACTAGAAGTTTGGCTTTCCATATGGCCAGTGCTCCAGAAATATTTATCAGTTTGTCAATTTTGTTCATTTTCTCATTTTAATAATTACAATCATTTCATCGCCTTATGGATGAGGTCACTCGTGGTTTGTCACTCCTCTTCAGACTCCAAGCATTTCCAAAAAGGACTTGCTTATGAGAAAAAGGTCCTCAGACAATGAAGACACTACTCATTGGAGTGAAATTCTAATCAGGAGCTGTATTCCTTACTATGAAAAAACAAAAGAAAACTTCCTTTATGGTCATTCACTACAAAGATGTGGTGACCTATTCTGCCTTTTAAGAAGCTTGATGTTGCCGGGTACAGTAGCTCACACCTGTAATCCTAGCAACTTGGAAAGCAGGAGGATCACAAGTTTGAGGCCAGAGGTAGACTGCATAATTTAGTGAGACTCTGCCCTAGGATAAAGGAGTGAAAAATGAGGCTGGGAGTGTGGCTCATTGGTAGAGCACTTGCAAAGCATGTGTGAGGCCCTGGGTTCAATCCCCTAGAACAGAGAGAGAGAGAGAGGGAGAGAGAGAGAGAGAGAGAGAGAGAGAGAGAGAGAGAGAGAGAGGAGCAGCTTGACTTGAAAATTTAGCAGGGCATTTATTGAATACAAGTGAGATGAATACCTAATCAGGCTAGAAAACATGTTGAGAATAAATGCCTGACTCACAGCAAAATGTTTGGCAAGAAAAATAATGTTAGACTGAAATACAAAGAAGACACAGTTATACATTTATCCATCAACGTTTTCCTTCAGAAAACAAACTGTGGATTCGTCAGTGTTTCCTAATGGAAAAGAGCATAACTCAGGAACTAGTTCAGGGAGCTATTTCAGTTTCCTTGCTTTATTTTTTCAGCTAATCATTTGACTATTTTGTGCACTTCCTTTCCTTGGGGAAGTAGCCTGAATCTGATCTGACTTTTTAAGCTATTTTACAGTGTGCAAAATACTTTGGGTATTTGTGAATTTACAAAATGTTCTGAACCTCCAGAGAAAAATAAATAAATAAGTTAAGGAAATTAAAACAAGTCCAAATCATTAAGCACATTTTTTGAAATCCCTCAAGTGTACGTGGAATAGAACAACAGTCAGGTTCAAGCAAGAATTTAGAGAAATCTCTGAAGATGTCAAAAATTATTTTAATATGAATATTTGCATATTAATGCAAATTTTTTTCTTTAGGACTTCTTCCAAAGAAGAGGAAGAGTTGTAGAAAAGCATGAAAGAATAAAGCTTACCAGAATAAAGGCTCAGCAAGAATACCTCATTGCAATTAGCCTTCCCCAGCCCACCATTCAGTGATAATTTAATTCCATGACAATCAAAGAGAAGGTGGTCATGCTAGGTGCAGAAGTTGTCAAGAAACATGCACAAGACTGGATTCTCATCCATATGAACTGCTAAGACAATGAAAGTGGGCAAAAGATGAAAAATACTACTAGGATATTTACAAGGCTATAATAATATTATAGAAGGATTTTCAAGCCATTTTGAAGTCAAAGGAAGATGAACTCCATTTCTTAGCTGTTCAAATCCTTCTTGTAAAGGATGGCTTTAGTCCTACATCTAGTTACGAATCTACAAAACTTTCTAGCCCATTGTTGTTCATACCACAAATGTCATGCCATTAAAAATATGTTCTAAAAACACGTGAGCGGTGTCTTTGGCGCTGAAGAAGGCCACAGAGTGCACAGAGACAACAGAGCATAGTGGCTAAGAGAATGGATTTCAGAGCCAGATGATGTTGGTACAATTTCCAGTATCACCACTGGGAAACTTTGGGAAAGTTACTTAAGCTCTCTAAGCTTCATTTTCCCCATCTGCAAAGTGAGAATGCTACTAGTTCCTACCTCATGGAATTGTGAAGATCAAATGAGACAGCAGTTGTACTTAGGAGAGCAAAGAACACAAGTGTGGATATGACTAATATTTAATATGCTGTTGTTGTTATTTGGGGTTGTTAGGTGTCATCGAGTCTTGTCTGACTCATAGCAACCCTCATAGGGTTTTCAATGGCTGATTGTTTCAGGATTATTTTCGGGAGTGGATTGCCACATCCTTCTCCCGCTTTTGCAGTGCCAGGGATTGAACCTGGGTCTTCAGACAGTGCAGAGCAGGTGCTCTACCAACTGAGCTAAACCCTAGCTTGTTGTTGTTAGGCACTGTCAAGTCCATATCCAACTCATAGTGACCCTACATAAAACAGGCGAAACAGTATTGTTACTGTTTCTATGCTATTCATAGGGTTTTCAATAGCAGGTTGTATTTTTCGGAGTGGGTTGCTGGGTCCGTCTCTCAATCCTGCGGCACCTGGTGTTCCTAGGCGGTCTCCTATCCAAGTACTACCCATGTCTGACTCTGCTTAGCTTCCAAGACCTGATGGGATCGGATGCCACAGTAGTATGGCTACAGGTGGCTACAGGCAAATATTTGATACAGGTATATTCATTCAGGCATTTCACAGTTACTTCCTGAATCTTGTTCTTTGCCAGATACTGATCTAGACACTGTACCCTAACAGTGACTAAGTCAGACAAAACACTGTACCCCATAAATATGTACAATTAATGTGTCAGTTAAATTTTTTATTTAATTTTAAAAAAGAAAGAGTCCCAGACTTCATGGTGCCTCCCTTTTTCATCTAAAACAGATGTATTTGCAATGTATTTACATTAGGAGAAAATGCATCAAATATCATCTTTATCTCCATGATGCTTTATGCAAAATAGGTAGTAAGTTTTGTGAAGGAATTATAATAAAGAGAAGAAGAAAGATGTGCTTGGAAGATCAGGCACTCCTGAGCAAAGAAAATATACCAACTATGTGAACGAACCAAATGTATTCCTCTAAGAAGATCTTCTGGAATCTAATCATTCAGCATTTCTTAAAAGTCTAAGTCCTTAGTAATTTAAAACAGAATGGATTACACAAAGTTTCCACCATGCCATGCTACATCTTGCTTGTGTGGCAGAGGAATGCGAGACATGGAACACATTCCTGGATTGTGATGTTCAGCCAGGTGAGCCCACGCCTCCTTGTGTTCTATGGCCATTCAGTCTGAAGCACTTTACTGTTAGCTGGAGGACTTGGCTGTGCTCCTTGGCCTCAAAGCCACAGGAGGTAACAATCAGGGGAGTTCAGGACTCCTGCCTACAAGTTTTACTCCTTTAAGACTTGGATTACTATTAGAACATATGTTCCTCTAGGATACTTAGCAATTTAGTCTATTAACATTAATTCACTCTTCCCAATATAAATAAGGATAAGAAATTTTATTTTCTATGAAAATACTCAGTAGTTTTCAGTCTAATTATAAAGTATATTTTATTCACTGGAAGCAGCTGGAAACTATCTTTAGACATATGTGCATACACACCCAGGGCAGGGGAAAGTGGTCCTCCTCAAGAGCAAATTTTGATAACAGTGGAGAAATTTAGAGGAAGCATAGAAAAACTTTGACATGGGAGGTCAGGAAAACTGAGTTTTAGTTTTCACTGCATTGAAGTACCTGCTTGAACTTGAACAAGGGAAATACTTTCTTTGGGCTCCAGTTTACATATCTGTAAACTGAATATACTTAGGTGCTCCTTTTATCTACTTTTTAAAGGATTTATAAGAATCATCTACCATGTACCCATCTCCTTCCTATAATATTTTTTTTAAAAAAAACAACCTAGTATAATAGTGTCTTAGTCTATTTTGTGCTACTACAACAAAATACTGAAACTGGATAATTTATAAACAACAGAAATTTTAGGATGAGCTTGATGGTGCATACCTGTATTTCCAGTGACTACAGAGGCAGGGAGATCCCAAGTTCAAGGACAGAGGCAGCCTGCATAATTTATCAAGACCTGTCTCAAAATAAAAAATTAAAAATAGACTGTGGTAATGTATTTGCAAAGTATATATGAGACCCTGGGATCCGAGAAAGAAACAAAGAAAGAGAAAGAGAGAGAGAGACAGACAGACAGACAGACAGAGACAGAGACAGAGACAGAGGGGGGGATGAAGAAGAAGGAGAAGAAGGAGGAGGAGGAGAAGAGGAGGAGGAGAAAGAAAGAGAAAGAAAGAAAAAAGAGAGAAAGAGAAAGAAAGGGAGAGGGAGGAAGGGAAAGAAAAGAAAAGAGAAGAAAAGAAGAACAGGAGAGAAAAGAAAAGAAAAAAGAAAAGAAAAGGAAAGAGAAAAAGAAAAGAAGTTTGTCTTCTCACAGTTCTGGAGGCTGGGAAGTCCCAGATTCAGGTGTCTGTATTTGGTGTCTGGTGAGGTCTTTTCCACTGGATCTTCCAGAAAGGAGGAATCCTGTGTTCTCACGTGTCAGAAGTCAGGACAATAGCGACAAACTCCTTCCATCAAGCGCTTTCACAACAGCATTGATCCATTCATGAGGGTGGGCCTCTCATGTCCTAAATACCTCCTAAAAGGCCCCACCTTCCAACACTGTTGCACTGAGGATTAAGTTTCCAGCACATGGATTTAGGAGGAGCACATTCAGACCATAGCCATTAGTTACACTTGACAATGAGGAATATAAGATTCAAGGAGTTCATTTATTTACAAGGGCCTAAGATATGGGGCAGAGGTGTAATTTAAGAGCATCTCCTGACTACGCATCCTCTTCCTACTGACCTATAAATGCCTTTAATTTAACAGGACATGAAATAGCTCTGACTTTGAGAAGAAAGAATGAGCCTGACAATAAAATTTCATTGCCTCTGTGAACCTTTTGTCTAAGATTGGGCCTGCTTTGTCACTTACCTGTAGAGTAATCTCTCTGTTTTACATTCCTTGGGTAAATAGGTTACAAAGTTGACTCTTACCTAGAAAAGGTATCTGAGTTCCATTTAATGAACATTCAGAAGACTTGTTTTCAAATATAAAGGGGGCTTCATCTTCTTTTACCTCAGCCCCAATTATTATATAGAAATACAATCAGATGGTATACAGATCTAACCTAACCATAACAAATTCCTAAGGACTGTTGGATAGTCAGTCATTTGTGCCAGTCATAACTATAACCATAGCAAAAGAAAGCTGTCTTCCCATTCTCTTTTCCTAAAGGCAGCCCCCTTAATGACTACTTCTGATTGGCTTAGGGGTAAAGACCTGTCCCTGTGGCCAGCCAACCTATAAAGCTGTCATTAGACGAGGATAAGGACTGGCCAGTAAATGCTTACCAAACAGTCCAGAATGCCTATTTTGGGAATCTGAGTTGTGGAATACAGAAAAATCAGGACACTTGATAGCCAGTGGAGGATAGAGAAGACATTGGATGCCCACTACCTTCAAATTAAAGTAGGGTGAAATTAACAGATACCACTCTTGTCTTTGATTCCAAACCGGTTCCCATTTCCCATCTCATTTCCACAGAAATTGTACTACAAATCCTGCTCTTGTATTTCTGACAAAATATCTTCCTAAGCAATATGTATATCCTGATACATTAACTTTTTAAATTATTGGGATAGATAACTCTCTATTCTTTACAAGCAAAAGAGCTGACTAAAACTCTACACAGCTGTTCTGTTGCACTCTGTACTAATTCTAGTCAGTCACATGATGCTGAAATTCATAGGGATTTGGCAATTTATCTGCTGATTCGAAGGCCTGATTTATAATTGCTTCATTTTACTACCTGTCATTCTTTTGGCTGTTTCAACTTGTGCAATTATAATCACTTAGAACCTTGAGAATTCAGTAGGATTTACCACGAAGAGACATTTAGTACTAAAACTTACCTAGCAGACCAAAAACTATAATCTTCTAAGACCAAATCCATGTTATCCAGGGGTAAATTATTAGTCTTTGGTTTTAATCCATCCATAACTTCTATACTACCAGCAAGCTGGATTTTTTTAATGTGATGAGACTATACATAGAAATATATGGTATTGATTACGTATGAAAGCAATGAATGCTTTCCATGATACAGCCAGCAAGCTTCTCTTTATAAGGGACTTGTTTGTTCACCTAATGAAAACTGGCCAGGGAAGGTGACCCAGAGGTTTCTAACCTCTGACTTACCCAAGGCACTCGGCCCTGACAGTTTTGTTTCTGTAAATAGCAATGAGTTCTGCAATGCCTTTGAAAAGAGCAAAGCCCTTGGTCTTTCCCTGATTCTGACTCTCAGTGTTCTTACCTTGCCTACCTCATCTGATACTCTGAGAAATCCTTCTTCATTTAAATTTAATGTTGGAATTTCCTTCCCTGGCTCATTAACTGCTCTCCAGAGCAGGTTAACCAGTGACCCCAAACGAGGTCTCCAGTTGCTCTGCAAGGGTGATGAGCAATTCTCACCCTGCATTTCGGCCAACAAAAATGTTGTGACTTTTTATAGGCAGCTGAAGTCCCAGAAGGCCACACAGTTCCACGGCATGATATATACAGAAGAATAATAAAAAGTTTATAGCTCTGGGAGAGCCAACCAGTCCCAGAAGTGCCCCAAGGCAGGTAAAGTGGGTGTGTCCTCACTGAGCCTCAAGCTTTGACAACTTCAACCAAGAGTGCTTGGATGTGAAGTGCCTGGTCTGCAAGTATAAAAAGTGTTCTGAATTTTGGACAGCCACACACAGGTTCAGCTTTTATGCATTTATATCTAATCCATATCTAATTTTATCTAAGAAATTAGGGAAAATCTTTATTTGAAGCAAAGTTAGTTTAATGGATGGGATAATTTTATACCCTTGAAAAGATAAAAAATACAGATTCCATCACCT